>NDGN011399889.1:0-17576 GCA_002564285.1 Tympanoctomys barrerae | reverse complement strand
CTGTCGCTGTGGTGGTGCCATCCCCGGCCTCTTCGTTTGTATTGTTGGCAACATCTTGAACAAATTTAGATCCAATATTCTTGTATTTATCCTTTAAATCAATTGACTTTGCAACAGTTACACCATGTTTAGTTACCTTGGGACTTCCCCAACTCTGTTCCATAATCACTGTTCTTCCCTTTGGCCCCATTGTATCTGCGACGGCATCGGCCAGGAGGTCTACACCCTGAAGCATGAGGGCGCAGGTGTCCGCACCGAATTTCACGTCTTTGGCATAGGCCCGAGTGAGCTGCGGGGCCAGCGCCCGGGACACTGGCCTGGCCTGGCAAAGGACCGCGGGTAGCTGGAGCATTTCTGCGGGGCGGTGGCAGGAGCTCAGGCAGTGAGGAAGGCCGTCGGCAGAGAGTAAGTCCATATTAGTATCTTTTAGCCTAGAAAACATTTTGTCATTCATTCACATACTCTAATATCTGATTTATTCTAAGAATTGAATAATTTTTTGTAAAGTACTGTATTGGATGGTATAAAATAGGTAATTGTATAATAATAATCTACCCATTCCCTACCATAAAAGTCCTTCCCTCTTCTCCTACAATCTTCTAAAGAAAACATACAGCACTTTCACTAACGTTGTACACGACTTGAAAACTTTTTCATTTTTACTAATAAGTGTAAATATTTTCCTGAATGCCTACAAATATATGTCACTAAAAAGATTAATATACACTTAATGTACATCACTTCCTAAGAAGAAAAAGTAGAACTATATTTTTAAATTGTTTTTTCAATAAAAACATCAAAGTGAATATTATTGGTGAAACAAGAGAAAGTTTTTAATGCTTTCCCTGGAAAAGTCAGAAAAATAAAGATTATATACCATTTAAGGAGAAGGACAAATTGTTCAACTACTTTTTTCAGAATATAAACGTTTTTAATGATTCCCCATAGTATCCATCTGAATCCTTTTTGAACGACAATTAGACCAAGATGAAAAGATATTTTCTTATCCACTTTATGCATTTGGTATAGAATCTCATTATGCAGCTCAGAATCATAGTGATCCCCCTGTTTTCAGCCACCCTAGTGCTGGGACTGCAGGTGTGTGCCACCATCCTGGGTCTGAAAAGCTATTTTATGATAAAATTAATAACAAAGTTTGGGAGCTGGGGAGATAGCTCAGTAGAATATAGTGCCTGCTTGGCAAGCACAAGATCCTGAGTTCAATCCCTGGTTCTAAAAAAAAAAGTTTGAGTCAATTAGGGTGTCATTTGAAGCAGAACCAATAAAAATCAGTCTTACATGCATTTCCTTTTAATAAATGCTCATACCTTAAAATCAGTGAATGCATGTGTGTGTGTGTGTGTGTGTGTGTGTGTGTTTGCATATGGTTAATTTTTTAGTGAATGTATTTTAAAAACATTTCAATTTGTTAAACAGAAGTTTTCCCTTTAAAGCTATAATTGCAGTTCCAGGGTCAAAATCAAAGACTAGAAATTGAATCTTCCGATACCAGAGGCAAAATCAAAACAAAATCTGTTTTCTAAAAATATTCCATCAAAAGATACAACCTTATACATTTCCAGTGCAGTGAAACCAGCAGGTATGTGTGTGTGTGTGTGTGTGTGTGTGTGTATGTGTTTTGCACTCCCAGTGAAACAAATGCCTATCAACAACATCCCCACATTTAAAATACACACTTTAGAATTAAAAGAAAACAAGTTTGGAAGTCAAGGAAAAAACTAGAAGGTAAATCACATTGAAATGATCCAGTGTTCTCAGTGGTGCTTTAAAACTGAGTTATTCTTTTGTTTGGAAACAAAGAGAACTGTAATATAAATTTAGTTTCTCTCAGAAATCTCCTTCAGAATTTATGGAACCAGCCAATTCTTCCTCAGCCATAGATGATACTGCATTTGATAGCTCACTACTCCAATTTTGTTAATCACAAAATACTCACAGAATGTTAAATAACTTTAATTCAGTTGTGTATGTTAGTGAACCAATTACCAATTAAAATGTATTTTAAAGAAGTATTGGCCAATAAAAAACAGAACTAAGAAATTTGAAATACAAACTGTTCTTTTTCACAGAAGCCTACAGGGGAGAAATGTTTTAATACTAGGAAGTAACATGGAGAAACAAATATAAACATATACATATACAAATACACATGTACATGCATGTATATATTTACATACACAGAGCAGTCAATTATATGTCAGTTCTTCCAATAAAAAATGTATCCCTTTGTCTGTCTAAAGGTTATCCTTCACTGCACATTTATAGCACAACTTCATATCTTATCTAACCACTATTGAAATTAATAGGATTTAGCAAGATTAAAAAGTGTTATTTAATACATTTGTAATTTCACATGTAACAGTTGTGGTAAATTTTGTTACAAAGTACCAAATTATATATTTTTAAGTATAATTGGATCCTTATAAATTTGAATGCTATTTTTCTGAATGTTTTGGAGAAAAATGGCACATTGGTATAGTGTTAATTATAAGTATTTTAAATAAAGGTACTCAGCTACAACCCAGTCCAGCTCAATAAGTAACTCTTAGGCACACTTGAACATGAGAAATACAGCATCTTAAAGGTCTTATTTTTCAGGTGAGATATCCTCAGGTGAATGGAATTTCAAAGTGTTTAAAAACTTTACATCCTAAGCAGAGCTTGGGAACTGATTACTGGGGCCTGAGTGAAGGTGACTCATCTGCTACAAAGAGATCAGGGCTTGGTGACTGGTATCCACTCAAGAAAATGTCCAAGCCCGAGGCCATTCCACCTGTGTGGAAGCCCAGCTCTCCTCCACACTGTGGGAATCTATATGTGAGACTTTTTTCTCTTAAATCTCCTTGAATCTGCTGAGTACATAAACTTCTGTGTTGGAGTGAAACAGATCTGACCTGGTTGTTCTCCAGTAGCTAAAAACAACCTCTGTATAATTGGGCAGGTAATAGGCTCACCATTCATAAAAGATCCATTTTTTTAATACTCCTTTGTCATTTGAGTTTAGGATCCTCTTATAAAGTGTGGAAGGAATGTTCTTCATTTTTCAGTTTCACAGCTGCCAGTTACAAATCCACCTCCATGGCTTAGAATCACCCTCATTAGACTTTCAGTGGATCTTTAAGTACTATGGGCTGTCAGCCTAATAGCTAGGAAGAGCTTGCTTCAAAAATACATCCAGAGTAACCTAACAGGTGGACCAGCTGCATGGAAATATTACTGTGAACTAGATGGATCTGAAATACATGTGACAGGGCCAGAGAGATGGCTCAGTAGAATAAGTGCTTCCCTGGCAAACACAAGGGCCCGACTTCAATCCCCAGTTCAAAAAAAAGAAATATATGTGACAATGAATTTCATCTTAGTTTAATTAAAGCTGAGGAATATTTGCAGAATGTTATATCAAAACTTCTAGACTTACATAGTAAAATTTATTAATAAACAAGAGACTACGCTCATTTGGCTCTGGCATATGGCTCATCTAAAACTTTTCACATAATTAATGTACAAGTTTAAAATTTTAGAACAAGTGGTATTCACAACTGCCATTTGTCTTTCAGAGAATTAATTACATTAATGTTCTACCTAAATCAGTAATGAAACAATTTTGTTTTTCAAAAACCCAGGGGCCTACATACAACATGTGCCACTTGGCCCATAGCTAGTTCCTGATGGCTAAGTTAGTGACCAATAAAAGGGCAATGAATTTGAAAATTACTTTTAATTATTCTTGACAGGTTTCTCAATGAACTCATCATAAAAATGATGATACTGTAGTGGAAGAAAAACTTTTCTCATATCTGCTTGATACTCTTGCTAAATAGTAGACAGAGTGCCCCCAACTTTAATTAATGTTAAAAATTTGAAAGAAAATTTTTTAAACTTCTAAAACTACTTTTAAGTTACTAAGACAGGAGGACACTTAATGGTTGTGAATGAGCTCATAGAATTTAATGAAAATTACATGGATAAGTTGGCATAGTTCAAAAGCAAGTATCAATTTCTCAGTATGCAACTTTTCTGATTCTATTGGATTGTGTTAGAATAAAAAGGGCCCCCAAAATAGCTGTCAGATATGAGATTGGTACAGGCTGGAATAAAGAAAGCTGTGGCCTCAGACCCCGCCCCGGCCGATCCCTAACAGTGCCTCTCCAAGCCATCACGGGCTCTTTCCCTCATGAATCCCACGTGGAGTTCATGTGTGCAGCAGCAGCTATCTTGAGTTGCTCCAGACACATGGATCACTTTCTACACCCTGACCATGATGACCCTATTTCTGTCTTGCAGGTTTTCCACTGCCCATTTTCTGTGCCTAGAATATTCTTCTCCCAGAAATCCACAACAATAATCCCCTGATATTTTTGAAGTTCTCTTAAAACTTCATTTTCCTGACAAAGTCTAATTGGAATATCCTATTACACCACCAAGAGTTCTCGTATCCCATAGTTTGATCTCTTTTTCTTTTATTATATGCATAATCCTCTAGTAAATTCTATAAGTTAGTCTCATTTTTGTTTAATGTTGCTTTGAGACAGAGTCTTACTATGTAGCACAGCTGGTCTTGAAATCATTTATGGAGCCCAGGCTGGCCATAAACTCACAGTGATCTTCTTGCCTTAGTATCTTGAGTGCTGGGATTACAGGTGTACACCACCATGCCTGGCTCTACTGGTTACTTATTTTGTGTTATTTTTGTCTTATCTCTATGTTTTATGATATAATCCCATCAAAAAAGAGACATTAATCTTTCTTACTCACATATGAATTCCAAATAACTGGAACATTAACAGACACAAAGTAGGTGATCAATAAATCTTCATTTAACTGAACAGTTAAATATCAAACAATATTTGTCTAGAAAGTTCAGAGAAATAGAATTCTTAGGTTCCCACATGGTACTTAAAATATAATATCATGTGCCTTCTATCTAGAGCAATAAACATATAGCATTTGGAATTCCTTACTAGGTAAGAATTAAATCATAGCTATAACTGCATAATTTGATAGAAGACCACATGTACAGATTACATAGTCATAAAAATTGTCTGTAAGAAAAGTTGATGTGTAACATGAGAACATTATTTCATTCAGTGACTTCTCAAGGGGTCTACTGCTTCTTTCCTTGAGCCCTGGATATTCTCACCATAGCACATGGATTCTATTAAATAGTAAATCACTTAATTTTGTTCACTCTGGGCATAAATTTTAGACCACAAAAATAGTCAACAAGACTTCACATGATTTCCCATTGCTTTGTATCTCCACCTTAAGGTTTTGTCTTTCTGGTTTTCTCAGTTCCATGCATGCTGGTCTATTTGTTGTATAAAAATATTAAAAAGCAAGCTCCTCTCCCATGGATTGATCACTTGCTTTTGGTTCTGCCTAGATGATCTTCCTTCCAGAAATCTTTATGGCTCTTGCCTTACTTCCCATAGAGCTTCCTCAAATGCCATTTCTCCTGGTCACTTCTCTGACCACTGTATTTAAAGTGGAATTCCATTTTATTGATGCTTCACATTCATTTGGTACTTAACTTTCCAACAGAGTTTTAATATAGAATCGTTATCACATTATCTTATTTCATTCCCGATATATTTCTCCTTTGCTTCCCTAGAGTTTCACAAAAGCAGCATTTCTGTTGTGCTTTCTACTCTATTCCCAACATCTAGAAAAGTCCCTTGCAATATGATATGTGTCAATAATTTTTACTAAGTAAATGATGGAATCCATATGTACATGTGAGCAGAGTTCTACTTCTAAAATTATCATTTGCTAGCTATGAAGACCTCCTTGAGATCCGACTAGTGTGTTCTGTCAGAGTATGGAACTGTAACAGGAAAGCTGCCTTTTTATTTCCTTCCACTTGCTAAGTGAATCAATTAAAGAAATCATTTATGCTGTCCCCTCTGTCTAGATGTGTAGGTATGTACAATGGAGAGTAAAGAGATCTCAGCGATGGGCCAAAGTGTCTCTCTTTCACTTTAGAGATGTGAGTAAATAATAGATCTAAAGCTAATTACCAAGTTACTCCCAAGCAGCACTAGAACTAAGGTGCTTCTCCCCATGCATTGATCTTGCTATAAAGCTTATTCTTGGATCTGATATTACACAAAGAGAAAGCACAGAAAATATACTGAGTTGTTGAAAGAGCTTCTCAATGCATACAGCATTATATGAGGAAAGTTGGCCCACTGGACTTGTTTCCTGACATGTGAGATTCTTTCCTATATTTCTATGTGAATGCCTCCTCAAAATATGAATGCCATTGTCATATAATTAAAGTATCAATTTTTACATAAATCTAACTAATAGAACTACAGCTAATAGGCTACTATTTAACTCAAGATAATGATTACATTCATTAGATGAGCAAGCTAATTTATTTTTCATCACTTGACCACAAAGATGAATGAGATCCAAATGTCATAGCTTTACTATGACAATTTGCTTTGCTTAAAACTTTCCATGAAGACTTTTCATGAAAGAAGTAATTTTTAATACAGAAATTACCCACTAGGTATGGCCATACAGCATGTAGGTTGTAGCTTCCTCACTTCAATATGGCATCTCTCACAAAGCCTGGGAGCTTTAACTAAAGGGGCTAGTAATGGGAGAATCTAAGTTAAGATATTCTTCAGTGCCATGTAGACAAAAACACAAAGTTTTCTTTATTTAGTATTAAGTAATTACAACTCCTCTAACATGAGTTTCAGTGCGATGTGGTTTCTCTATGAGGTGTCTTTTAAATGTCTTCATTACTGCTGAAGTACTTTCACATCTAAATTCATGACAAGGACTACCAAAGTACTTTTAGGCAAGAAGAAAGATCACCATGCCTTTGCTACAGAAATTGGAGGCATTAAGTATGTTTAAAACAAGGATAGATAATAGTCACATTTACTGAAACCATTATTCCTTGTATGTCATCAGATGCTTACTATCTTGTTTATGACTGGGTAAGCCTGGATTGTAAGAGTCTTTTGTTGGCATGCAGTTAAGAGTGGCAACAAAAAATGATAGACAATACAATCAGAACCTAATAAGATCTCAGTAGTCTGTAACAATGTGCCAATCTTCAGATATTATGCTTAACTTTAATCAATTTAACATCTTGTGTTTCTCTAACAATGATCTCCAAATCCTTAAGGTGACATGAATATATAGTTGAATAAGACATCAGGGTTGTCTTTGAAATTATATAGAGTATGAATGGAAAAGAGATGTCACTACTGAAATAGATACTGTCTACTCAGGCACCCTTAGTACAGAAAACAAAGACAGTGAACTACTTATACAACCAAATCATACCAGAGTTGGGACGCAGAACTGCGTGGTCAACTTTGTGTGAACTTTGCAACATGAAAATGATGAAAACTCAGAAAAGAAGTAGAAGACATATTTTTATAAAAGTCTTTAAAAGAAGACTGAGACACTAGGCATATTTTAGGTAAAAAAAATGGCTGAAATGTGAATTCTTTCAATGCTTACAATAGTTGAAGAGTGACTGCCTGTGTTTGGAATTAGATTTTGTTTTGCGTGGCCCCAAGTAATAAAATTAACACCAATGAGTCAAAAAATATATCAGCACATTTCACTTAATATTAGCATCTTCAGTGCAGCTGTGCTTACTCAAGGGAGTCTGAGCTACCTACACAAGCCATGGTGTTGAAGTCATTAGAGATATTCAAGTATACACTCTGTGAATTCGCAAATCATTGCTTGCCTTGCTACTTCAGAATCACCTGAATCATTTTAAAATACCATTTCCTGGTCAGCCCCCAAATGTGTGTCTCAGAAATGTGTAGCTACTGAAATGTCTAGCTAGGAAATATTGGCTCCAGTTATGGTTAGAAACCTCTGATCTGGAAGATATTTAAATAGCACAATTCTACCATATAAAGAACTTGAAGAACAGTCCTAAGCATAGGTAAGTCTTAGCCAGCGTGAACTGCTGCTCCTCGCTGCCCTGTCTGGGTATGCTAGATGGACAGTGCTGCATATATTCATGTTTTATTTTATTCTATCTTTTATCTCATTTATCAAAAATAATTTGGAATTTTCCAAAAAAAATCTGCATCTTGGAAACATCATCCTAGTTTGTCAATCAACTCACATGAGTAATTAACTACAAAAGATCAGATTCAGTACAATGTAAGATGTGAAAAAGACTAGCTTTGAAGATTCATTCAAAGGGAAAAGAATTTTTAAAATGCTTGAATGTTCAAATGTTCCTTTCTTAGTACTAAATATAAGATTCCAACATGTTCTAAGATACGGCTATCTATTAAGATAAAAATACAGGTCTTCCACATATACAGCATTTTCTAAAAATAGTACTACTTGTATTAAAATTCTGGTATATTTTGTGAGACCTAAGTAACTAGTGAAATAAAAAAAAAATTCTAGTATCCTTTAGTTTTCACAGTTTTTAGAGGTAGAAAGCTAATCATTTTGTTCAACTATTATGATATTTTTGTTGCATGGATTGCATTTTTAATATCTTTATGCTATACACCAGAAATATGGGAAAGACAAGATCTAACATTGATATCTAAGATAGAAAATACCCCACATGAAATCCCCTGGAAAAGTCGCTGTCATAAGCACACATTCAGGGCCTCTTTTACTGAAAAGCTAAACGTGTTACTCCATGGGGTACAGGATGGTGTCCCGGCTCTCCTAGCAGCAGAGTAAGGCAACATTTTTGCTTTGCTGAACAGGACCTCATTTCCTCAGGCAAGAGAGGTTAAGCAGGCACTTAATCCTGTCCCTTTGCCCTTCCTGTTCCTACAGTGCCTTCCTAACATCATCCTCACATGACAAATGGCATTTCACTTCCTTAGTAGAAAAATGGATGGTCTGTGCTGGAATGAATGGGAAAAAAATACGCCTGCTACTGTGTTAGGCAACTGAATACAAATCATCTGAAGTCCAGTGGAAAAATTTTGAAATAATACCTAAAGTAATATCTTTAGTAAGTGTTTTAGGGTAGTCAGAAGAAGAAAAGGAAAAAAAAAAAACTAAACAGGGCACTAGCTAATATATTTTATTATTCACTTACTCATTAAAATCTGAAAGTAGATTTCAAGAAAGTTTGTGAAAATATTGGGAGAGAAAGTTATTTAAGGTTATGGATTTCCTGTAACCACAGTTATCTACTATTTTTTCCAGTAGAAAGCTTTCTAAACTATAACTTGTCACAGTTTCCTTGATGTTTAGCATCTACGCCTGGGTTTCAAGGCATTCATACGTCATAGTAGAGGAGTGTGACTATGGCCAGCATTTTTCTGAGACATGTGTGGAACTTAGTGAAAGAAACATTGATTTTCATTTGTAGGTTGTTGACCAGAAGAACTCCTTGGGGCTTGTTCACAATTCCATTTAAATATGTTTGTACTTAAAATAAGTGGAAAAAAATTATAATCATATTTTCCTTAAATTTGGGATGTTGTGTTGAGACTATCAGAAATTTCAAAGGTAGATATTTCTAAAGAGTAATTTACTATTTGGATTTATTATCACTATGAAAAACACACAGATAATTTTTATTATATATCATAATTAAATACTATGACTTTACAAAATACAGTAAAAAGGTAAACAAATATGACACTATTTTTCTCAACTTCATCTGTCCAATACAGATTTATATGAAATATCAAATTCATGAATAATACAAATTGCTTTATTTTGTTATGGATAACATTATAGAATATAGTAGCTTTTCTCCAGCAGACACAGAAATAACACGTGGTGCCCAATTTACCCTGATATGAGGAAGTCAGGGGAGTAAGTTGGCCAATATCACATATGATTCCAGGATCATCTGAATCTGTTCTTCACTGCACCATGATCTTTTGGCTTACAGAAAAATCATTTGAATATTTTAATATAAATTTACCATAATAAATTTCCCTTTTAAATAGCTTTATAGAAACACCCAATGAGTAAATAAAGTTTACAAGTTTAGATTCCTGCTCTTAATTCTTTAATGTGCTTATCATCACAATGAAATGGTTACAGCTTCAGCAGACCGCAGGAAGACATTCTGGCTCCTGAAGTGAAAAGGCTGAGATATAACCTAGACTCTCAGTGTCCATATGCCCTGAGCAAATTGCTGGTACCTTCACTCTTATTGCTGAGATGAAGAACTTTGTCACCTCTAAACAGCAGCCACTCTGCATATTGAGATTCTAATTTTTCATCTTTCCTTTTTCAATGGCCATGTTCAGAAGAATTCTTTAATGTTTTTTTACATCAAGATTAATGGTTTTGCAATACATGCACGTATGACAGACTAACTATGAACATAGCTTTACAGCAATCACAATGCTTCCCCAACTTCCAACCAGAAATGCCTCCTGCACCCCATGATGTACAGCTGCAGCCCACATGTAGACAGCCTATCCAGAACATTTCTCAAGAATGGGCAGAATGATCAGACCACTTCATGTTTTCAGTCACCATTTATCTTTCTTTACAATTTTGAAGTGAATCTGCCATTACTCACAGAAATGGAGAGTGTAAAAGAGAAAATAACCTGCTAGCTCTTTTGGAGACTCCTTTGAAACTAAAGTTGAGAACTTCAGTCATGTTTCCATAATGGAAAACCAGTGTATTTTCTATCAAATTGAAGGGACCCACTTTCAGAGAGTCAAAACTACCTTAGGAGTCAGTCAAGTCGGATAGAGAGTGCTAGCCCAATAGCTCAGTGGACTAAAGTGCCTGCTTAGGCAGTGTGCAGTGGCTGGGGTTCGATCCCTAGCGTGCTGTGCCAGCCCTGTTTGTGGGATGTACTGAGACAATGACTGAGCCTGGACTTCATGGTATGTGCCTATAATCCCAGTGCATGGGAGGCTAAAAGCAGGAAGATCACTGCAAGTCTGATCTACATAGTCAGACCCCATAGACCCTGTAGACCGTCCTAAATACAGGAAAAAAAGTCAGAGAGATGCTTTTACATGAAAAGATAGCAACTGGCGACATAATTGTGGTTTCCCTTTCTAAGGGAATAATTGTACTACTCTTTTCTCACCATTAACAAGAATCGCTCCTATTACATTTTCCTCCAAGCTTCTGATTCAAGGTAGTTCATGTTGCAGAACAACACATGAGTATTACATATTCCATTTGCCTCATTCTACTTGTTATGCCCTGGATGTAAAAGACATTCAGAAGCTCCAATTTCTTTCTGCACAGAGATTTCTGATAAGCAGAGTGCTCGGCTGGTTCTTTCACTCATTCTCAGTAAATAAACATACCATGTAAGAAAATCTAGTAGTAATGCAGGATAATCAGAAATATGGTTGTGATCATTGAATGTCAGCACAACTAATCCAAAGCTTTATATTTAACCTTTATAAAAACATCTTTGTGAAATGTCTGGGTTTGCTGTTTCTCTTAGAAAATAAAGTAGAAGGTCACCTTAAGACAGAATATTTCTTTCACACTCAAAGGATTCTGTATTCCTAGTAAGACAACTTTGCAAAAGTAACTGTTCAGGAAGTGGAAGAAATTAGGCCAAATACCTCTGGCCAGAGGTCACACTATAAATACATTGCTTAAAAATACATTCCTAATGTATCTTTTTAATACATGAGTTAAAATATCCCAGGAAACTATTGTGTTCACTCATAAATCTTACCAAAAGTCAGCAAAGTTCTTAAGTTTTCAGTAAATTTTTATTTTACTTAAACACAAAAAAGAGAAAAAAACTAATGAAAATGTTTCCAGTTCTAGTTAACTTTAGTTTTTCCTGATTTGATTTATATTCTTCAAAATCTCTACTTCTTAAGCAACTCAAAAGTAATAACCTACATGCCTCATTAATGCTAAAACCATCCTATACTTTGTTAGCATCTATAGACATTCATCTTAGTCAAATTCTTTGTGGATGAGTTTCTTAAACCTAACCACTAAACAAAAAGAAAATATATCTTCACTACCCATTCTACAGCCTCAATACTGAAGCTCAGCATTTTTATCTATAGGAAAAGAAATGCCATGTGGTCAAACTGCCAAATTATTTCAGCAAAACCATGGATCCTATCTTGTTATGGTTTATGTCTAGATAACCCCGAAAGTCTCATGCCCTCATAGGGTGTTATTTTTCCTTTGGAGGTGGCTGGATCTAGTGTGTGTTTGATTCCTAGTATAGTGCTGGGATTAAGGGTGGGTGATTGCTGGATCAGTTCACTAATTGGATTGGCACCAACCTAATCACAGGAGACTTGATACAAACTAAGGGTCAGAAAGAGGTTTGTCTTGCTCTCTCCTCTTCTTGCTTTTGCTGTCTTGTGCTGCTATGAACTGTTGCTCTCTGCCATGTGCCCCCATGCCTTGGAACCAGTTGATTATGGACTGAATACAAAATATGAGCTACACAAACATTTTTTCCCTTTTGTGGGTATTGAGTATATTGCTTCAGCAAAGAGCAAGTAACTATGACAGACTCATTATAAACCCTCCATCTGTGGATGGTCCTGGTGGTCTCTGCATGAAACACTTCTTTTCAATGTGGTCCATAGTGTTAAAGATTGTCTTAATATGTGGTCTTGTTTTTACATGAAAAAAAGCAGCAAATTTTGGGAAGCTCATTATTTTCAGGCCTTGAGATAAGAAGATGCAACAAATATAAGAAAAAACCCTCTTAGATCAGCTCTCTTTTACTTTGAGCTATAGAATTTCCAATCCTGGATAGAGGTAGATAATTTATGTTTATCGCTGGAGGGAAACTATTGGAATGACCTGGCATGGCAAAGTAGTGTAGTAATGAGGAGTCTCCCATATTTCTCTATTTGTGAGCAGTCCGCACAGAGAGCATATGTGGTGGAGTCCCTTTGTCTCAGATTCTGTTCATTGGGTTGGTCATAGTTTTACAAAGCGGGTATGATATAGTGTTATACTTTCATGGGACGCCAATTCAGATACAAGTTCTCAGAATATGCTGACTCAGCCCATTGCCTGGACAGCGCTCACTCTAGTATGCAAATCAAGGAGCATACTGGATGGCAATGAAGACATTTCAAAGCAGAGTTATCAATTTAAATGGACTTGAAAATTAAAAATGGCAAGAGGTCCCTGACCTCAAAAATATGTCTTATTTATAAAATATGATAGTGCTTATGATTTTATGATTTATTGTGACTGTTATTCAGGTTTGTGACTGTTTAAATAATTTTTAAAAATGACGTCTGAGCACCCACTACTATGTGCCACATTCTCAACATTGGGGATTTGACAGTGAATAAGAAGAAAGAACTCAGTGCTTTCATACTATAGAGACTGAGAAAGGCAATAAACTGCCAAACATATGTATATATAAATATTTACAGCACATTAATAAACATGATGTAATCAACTGCATGTAAGGCTTTTCGAGAAGTTAAATAAGAATGAAGACTGTTGGATGTGTCACTGGTGACATTCATGACATTGATCTTAAAGGACAAATAAGGAAAAGTCCCATTGTACAAGGATAATTCCAGAATAAATGATGAAGATGGGACATAATTACAGGATGACAATCTCATTCACAAAAATACTCTTAAAGAAGAACACAGGAAAAGGACAGCACATGTAGGGCATACTCTGGCAAGAGCTTTTTTAGTGGAAGCTCTAAAAGTATTTTTAGACTGATGAAAATGATGTAATGGGCTGGGAGAGAAATAACACAGCCAGCAAAGAGAAGAATGAGCCTTGGTTGGTAAGAGGAGAAGAGAAGCCAGGCATATGTTAGGCAGAAGCAAGAGGGGTCCCCTAGGTAACAGGGACAAGAAGAGCCCCACACCATAGAAGCAGGCTGGCAGACTAGATGTTGAATGAAGAAGAGCTTTCTTTCCCAATTTCTTCCTTTTTTGGCAATTAGGAAATAAACACAGAAGATAAGTAAGAGAAAAGACTATTAGAGTTTAGAAAAGGAAAGGGAAAGCCTAAAATAGTTTTCTCATATGAGACAGAGAATTTATCAGGGAAACTGTAGGCTTGCTTCTGACTGGTTGGAGATTCAGATCCTGCTAGCTGTGATTTTTCCCCACTAATATCATCAGGGTCGATGTAGGGACAGAGAAGGTAAACAACAGGATGATTCTTTAGCAGAAGAAATTCATCAGGGAAGTTTAATACTCTTTCCTAGCTCCATGTTCTAACTTCCAGTTGCCTGTACCTCAGGTGCAAGACCTAAACAGGAACAGTTGTTGATTACACTGTGCCTTAGCTAAGATGCTGACATTAGATTTCTTGAGCGCGTCACTTTTCTTCTACAGTTGCTTACCCTCCTAATGTGGCTGCTGGTCCCATCCGAACATAAGACTGCATCTGGGTGTTACAATATCTAGCTAATCCAAGATTGAACAGATCATGTTAATGCTTACTTCTTCCTATTTGATTTTGCAGCCCATCTGACCAACCTAAACTTTTCTGTAGAGTTTACCATAACTGTAAAAGCATTTTTAGGATTTAAATACTTTGGGAAACCATGAATACGTGGCATACAAAAGTATTGAAAACATTTATGTTTCTGACTTCGTATTCCTACTTAAAGGAAAAACTGTGTGCTTAAATATAATGTCAGGGAAGCTTTGTAAATGTTTTTATTTAGGTGTTTATACACATTATGTAAAGATGTTTTCATCTTTTACTCTCTGTGTAAGAGCATTCTCATTGTCATTCTTAAAGTGCTTGTGGCTTATCCATTATGGCGCTCAGGAACTACAATCACTGCAAGTACTGCCTGTTAACCTTTCAAGTATTGACTACCAGGGAGAAGCTGCTCTACATAAGTATCTCTTCACAATGGAATGCCAAGTGGGGTGAATGGAACCAGGTGGTAGGTCTGCATGTAAAGAAAGGTTTTATCCAATAATCACACTCATTCTCATTTTTGTCACATAATATGAAGGTTCATAAGTTAATCTCCTTTAAAAAGAAGAGGAAAATAAGATTTATTGTAAAACATATTTTTCAAAGATAAAATGTATGTAATTATCTTTGGTTAACTTTACCATACTGAGGCAGAACAAAAAAAAATAAGTTGAAGAGACAAAAATTGTAATTTTTAAATTGTGTTTCAGGATGCAAAGGTTACCCAATATTGTAATCCATTTCTCTTTTCCAGGAAACTCTCAAAAATAAAAATACAATATCTATGGTTATAAGGACACCCTGCGCCTGTAAGGATATAGGATGAGGTCCATCCTGTTTACCTATGAAGTAAGCCTGTGCTTTTCCTCCCACAGATCTCCGTAGCAGATACAACCATGCTGTCAAGGGCTCTCAAAGCTTCAAACACAGGTACATGTTTTGCATTCTAACCTAGAGCACCAAATAGATAATTTGCCAAACACAGTGAATAGGCATCCTACTTGATTGCCCCAAGGCCATATAAAAATGTTCAATCCCAATGTGCCTCTTTGTTGGGGGCCTTTACGCTCTTCTCTTTGTGTGTGAATCTTTTAAATGCTGCTTAGTAAACCTCTTTATGTCCATGTCCCTTGCTGATATGTCTTGAGAATTATTTTCTCATTATAGCAGTCAGAGAACCTGTAACTTAATCCTATTTTTGGGGGGAGTGACAAGTTGAAGAAGGTCCCCATCTTCTCTTTTGAGGACCTCTTCTAATACTGTCCAGTATGATGGGATCATATTTAAGTTACTGTAGAGGTAAGACCAGAATGAGTCCCAATGCTTTTTGTAGACATTATGAGACATGTGTATAATAAACTTACAATAGCCATAAATCAATTTATGGTGAATAAAATTGTTAGTCCTATTCTCATCTCGGTTTCTTCACATCTAATTCAATACCATAGTTCTTCCTGACACTTCTATGAATTTTAAATAATACAGTACAACACTTGGTCATGCAGCATTAATTTAGGGGTTATCTACATGAAATTTATTTTGGTATAAAGACTGTAAACATCCCAGCACTGGGGAGACTGAAAACAGGAGGATTGCTATGAGTCCAACCTGTGTAGTAAGATCCTACATCAAATAAATAAACAAATAAGGATATGCATATCTCTTCTCATATCTCTTTTGTAAGCCCCTCATCAATGTTGTAACATTTACCTAAAAGCTTATTTATCTAACTCAGTTGTATAAGTCACAAACTTCTGATTCTGTACCTTAATTTATTTTGGAATTATGTGAATATTCAAATGGTGAACACCCTAGATGCAAATGATTCCACTATCTACTCACAGTTTTGCTCCTTTTCTCAAATGAGCCACTGTCATCAAGAAAATCTTTTATTGCACACATTAGCTTAGATACCCCTTTGCCCTTCCGTAGGATGTGGTGTTCACTTATCAGCAGATTGCATACTGAAGGATCTGGACAGGCAGGTATGTTGTTAGTACTTAAAGAGCATTAATGTGTAGATAGTTTATGGTAACACAAAAAAACAACAGAATCTTAGGACTACCTAATAGAACATAAAATTGATCACTAATCCAATCATAATCTTATTTCTATTACAGATTTCTTATCTCAGTAAGTTTTACATCTTCTAGTATCTCAGTGTAGCCACTTTCATTGTAAGTACTCTTAACACTGTAAAGGTATTCACAAAACATCCATTTTATACATGCTTCTTACTATCAAAATGCAGTCCCCATCATACATATATTTTTCTATTCTCACTCCTTTTCTTTTTTCCTATCAGTTACTAATAAAAATTAAGAACTTTAATTGCACTGTTTTCTCTGGCACCAGCAAACTGGTCTGACTTACTTCTTAAACATAATCTCATGTAATATTTCATATTTATCCATGATATTAAAAAACCATTAATATACACATTCATATGCAAAAGATGAGTAAGGCAATGAACCTGAGAAACATCAGCAGGTTTTTGAAACTAGCAGTTAATTGGTAGGATTCTCACCCTGACTAACTATACATGCTGATACTTGTGAATCAAGCAACTTTACTGAAGATAGCAGTGTGTAATAGAAGGGTTACACTTGGAAAGCCTGTCATTGTGGCCTTCTAAATACATACTTCTTGTCATGGCATACCAATTATTACCATACTATCTCTCAAGTGCATTTTTTTGTTTTTTTAAATAGGTAATAAATAAAAAAGACAGAAGAGAGAGAGAAAAAAATGTCACAGGACTGTCCTGCTACAATGCTGTATATGGTTAGGTTTCTAAATCTCTGTAAAAATATGTAATTGTTTATTCATATTCTTTAAATATTTTTCATTTTTAAAATTTTTGTCTCCATATTCTGTAGGGACTTAAAATTTAACATACCAATACTTGATGGAAAATATTAGTTCCATGTTATGCCTAAGATGTTTGATATTCAGACAGAGAAGTTAAACCCAAACGCATATGTAGTAGGGTAATAATAACCTTCTCTTCTGAAGGGTTGACAACCTAAGTTTGCAGATCAAAAATTAGAGAAATAGAGGGGCTGCAAGGACAATCAACATTTTGACCCTAGCTTTTCAAGGTCAGTGAAAACTCAGGACATAGGAGAAACTATACTGTAACAACGTGTAACTCAGTTGTGTCCCAAATTTTCTGATCAAGGAGATTATGGGGCCAC
>NDGN011399887.1:0-15343 GCA_002564285.1 Tympanoctomys barrerae | reverse complement strand
GTAAGAGGCTCTAAAGGAAAGGAGAAACCATTACACGGGAGCCTGGCCAGGCAGCTGTGAGTGCGCCTTCTGCAACAGTCCCTGACAAGGCGGACACCTGGCTGCTCTCAGGCTTAGAGCCCCAGCACACTGGCCTCTCGGATGTAGAACTGATGCGTTGGTCTGTGGGTCACTTCCCCAGAGGAGTAAAGAGATAAAGAGCAAACAGACACCTGGCTTCTGCTCCCAGCACTACTCTGAAGCACCTGTGTCCACTCCCGTCCCTCACCTGGAGCCCTTTGGTGTCATCTGATACCAGAACTATTGCACATCCACACGGGGTATTCGGAATGTCCTGCCAAAGACCCCTTCTTTCCACTATGAGCAATCCAAAGACAGTAGTCCTTTTGTCCAACACCTAGAACCATGCTTTTCTGAACTATTGAAGATTCTTGTCAGAATAGCTCATAGGCTTAACTGACCTCCGCACTGTAGTCCTATCTGCAGGAAGATCTAGGCTGCTGTGTACATTTGAGGTTTTGGACACTGCCTCCTAGTTTAATTTTCTACGTTGGCCCTCAGGAATCTTCTCTGTGCTGTCACTCTCACTCCGGTTACCTTCCACCTAATGGACTAAAATGTAAGTGTTCCCTGAAGACAGTCACAGGGACAGTTTGGCTCATAATGGTCACACAGCTGGTGAGAGTTGGTCCAGCTAAATAACAATGTAGCCACGGAGTAAGGCATCTGTTTTATTATAGATACCCTCCTGCCATCATACCTATTAGTGTTATTGTCAAATATATTTCTGTTGTTAGCCATTCCTATCAACTATCCATCAGAGAGTACCTGAAAAGATAAAGAATTTGGAAGGCTGGCCAAATAGCTCAATGGATTCACGTGCCTGTGGAGCTTGATCCATCGGCCTGCTATGCCTGCCCTGCCCCCAGGGCACACTGAGAGGGCAATTGAGACTGGGTGTGGTGGCCCATGCCTATAAACCCAGCTCTTGGGAGGCTGTAAACAGAAGGATCACTTGATTCTGATCTAGTAGTGAGACCCTGAACACCCTGTAGACCCTTCCCTAAAATTAAAAAAAAAAAAATTAAAAAAGAAAGAATTTGATGACCTGGCTGTGGTTCTAGATGAACCAAATGTTCAGTGAAGTAACTAAGGCAAGATGTAGGAGCTTATCGCAGACTGAAAAGCCAGAGCAGGTCAGAAGTATGGTCCTAGGACAGAAGGACAGAAGGCCACCCTTCATGAGCTGGGAGAGGACAGCTAGCATCCGTTAGATGTGTTGCTAAGATACTACACTGACCATTTACAATCAGAAAGCAGTGTTTCTCAGCCAAGAGTGATTTTGTCCCCCAGGGGACATCTGACTAAGCCTAGAAAGTCAGGGGACATCCCTGACTTCGCAACCAACCCAAGAGGCGCTGCTGTCATCTGCTGAGGAGAGGCCAGGGATCATGCTAAGCAGCCCACTCCCCGCTCAGGACAACACCTACAATACACAGGGAGCCCACATAAGATATCATGCATATGGAGATAAGAAACCATGCCACGGGGATATTAGGAAAATGCAATTCAAGAAGCTAATAAAAGGGGACGGGGAGATGGCTCAGTGGGATAAGCGCTTCCCTGGCAAGCGCAAGGGCCTGAGTTCAACCCCGGTTCCGCCAAAAAAAAAAAAAAAAAAAGAAGAAGAAGAAGCTAATAAAAGCCCACAACAACTAGAAACTAAACATTGCTAAAGCACACACCCACCTAGTGAAAAGTTTCCAGATACAAACCAGGAAGACTAGACTAGAGGATACGGAGGGGCTTATTTCCCAAATGGACTTAGAGCACACCAAGGAAAGAAGAAACCTTCACAGTTTTGATTATTCAGAAAAGCTAGATGCCCACGTGGGAAATCTCAGGGGCATCGGAAAAATATTCCATTCTTGCAGGGGCTAGGACAGGGCCACTGAGGGCCGGGGCTCCTGGATTCCACTGAGGAAGCTGGAAAACAGCAGATGTCTACGCCCTGGAGAAGTGCAGTCCTTCCTGAGTTGCCCTGAGGCCCAGCTCAGCTCCGCAGAGTGGGGGGCAGAAAGAGAAACCAGGAAGGGTGGGCAGATGGAGTAGAGCCCGGCTCGCACGCCCACTTGTCTCGGTCAGCGCAGCAGCACTGTGTCAGGACGGGTCCTCCGAGAGCCAGACATCAAGACGGGTTTAAACGTGCGAGACATTTGTCAGGGAAGCAACTGTGAGGGAAAATGAAGGCACCGAGAGGGCCAGCAGATGCCCATGCCAGCCTGGCCACTGGGGAGGGTGAGAGGAGGGCGGAAGTGAGGGTGGGCGAAGCGGACGACACAGTGCTGTGCTGAGGCCCGACGGGGAGATGCCTAGGAGCTGGGAGCGACTCACACCTCAGGGGGACGTGATCGCCACCTCAGGATCCCGTACAGGGAAGCAGCCCCACAGCCCACACAGCGAGGCTACCACCAAGGCCCTGGCCACCCACACTGGCCACAACCACAGACCTGAGAGACTCAAGGCACCTCAGGAGGAAAATAAGGCTCAGGAAAGACATCTTTTCCCAGTTTTCCCCAGTTTGATTCTTTTGTATGTATCTCAAAAATGTTTTCCTAATATCTCTTTCAAAAGTAACTCTATGTCAACTAGATTTTTATTTAGCGCAAAGGGCATTTCCAGCCCAAACTGGGTGCTAGGACCAAAATCTTACATGTCCCCCAAAAACCTCATTGTGTGAAAGGCGTGGTTACCACAAGGGGATTTTGTGGGCGTGACCGGCCACTGCAGGCTCCACCTGTGTCAGTAGGTCAGTCCACGCCAATCCCCACGATGTGACGGGTCAGATCAGGACAGGACGGAGCACAGGCCTCGGGATGTCAAAGGGAGCAGGCCGTAGGTGTGGCGCGCTGTCCTTCCCAAGGCCATCCTCCTCCCTGGCTCTTTCCCTTTCTGCTTCCTGCCTGCAGATAGGTGGCAGCTTTCCTCCCCACCCCTCCTCCCACCACAGGCCTGCCTCAGCAGGGCCCAACAAACCGTGCCGTCTCTAGGCTGTTTCTCTGATATTTTGTCCCAGTAGTGGAAAGCGACCAGGCACACTGGAAAATAAGACACTCAGTGTCTTCAGGTGGGCTGGCCCCAGGATGGAGCCAGGACGCAGGGAGAGAGGGGCGAGCGCGCTGGCTACGGGGCTCCGAGGCTTCGGGAGTGGTCGGAGTGCCTGGGCCCCCTCCTTGGCTTTCTCTCCTCGCAAAGACTGCTTTGATTTTACTTCTCCTCAATGGTCTTTTTGATAAGTGAGAGACTGCTCTGGATGCTGGTCCGCGTCCACTGATGTGCTGCCCATTCTCACCACAAAGCTACTATTGTTGAAGGACGCTACAGCTGCTCCAAGATGGGCCTGCCATAGCAACTGCTTTGTCCCCACACCCAGAGGGAGGCACGGCCAAGGATGCAGCCTCACACTCAGCCCCCCTGGAGGACAGCAGCAGAGCCCAGCATTCCATGCATCGTGCCAGGGATGATTTGACATTTCTGTCTGGGTGTCGCTCTGCAGCACGGGGCGTGGCTTGGTGCAGCGCCCTGAAAGGCCGGTGTCCCCAGTACCGCGTGGGCGCACGTGCAGGTGAAAAGAAGGAAGAGTTGAATTGCTGAGATTCATCCTTTATCTCATAACATCCGTCAGGACATACAGATAGACTTTGCACATAAATGGACACGTGTTAGGTGTACATGCTTAAATGTTTTATGTAAAAGGCATAGGAATTTGTAAACAAAATCATGGAAGACCACTGAGACTGTAGTGAGTCTTCAGTATTTTAAGTAGAAGAGATACCACAAAAGCTGCTGCTGCACTGAGCAACGGTGAGGGCTGGGGGAGCTGACGACTTCCCACCCCACCACTCAGGACCTCCAGGGGTCTGCAGGATGCACTGGACCCCCCGGAGCAGGACCAGGTGCTGGGCAGGGGTCCAAGAAGCACCGTGCTGGGGAAGAAAGCCAACGAGGCCGGGCACACCTAAGGACAAAGCCTTAGGGTATTGTGGGGGTCCAAAAGCAACGAGGCAAGCCTGGTGACAGAACTGGGCATAGGCAGGTATCTGAGGGAAGATCCGGATTTCAGAAGCAGGAATGGGAGGATGGGAAGAATTCTGGCAAATGATTAGCTGTGGCAACTCGTTACAGGCATGCCTGTGGCCACAGCGCGTGCCGGGGCCTGTGAAGAGCAGCCCCCCACCGAACACCATGCACCACAGAAGCGAGGAAGACCCAAAGCAGAGTCACACGGCATGTCTGCTTCTGAAGCGATGATCATCAAAAAGACCCCTTGGTCAGCAGGACAAGGGAAGTGTGCATGTGTGCGTCTCTGTTATGGGGAGGGTGGTGATGGCCGAGAGTGTGTGTGTGTGTGTGATGGGTGAGTGACATGTGTGGGGGTGTAAATGGTAGTGTGCACATGTGTGTTTGTGTGTCTGAGCATGGGGAGACAGGTGACTTGTACTTGAGTGGATAGTGTGCATGACTGCATGTGTACAGATAGATGGTACACAGATGGGTGTGGATGAGGATGGGGTGGTGTGTGTGTGTGTAAGTGGATGGTGTATTGTATGTGTGTGTACATGTATTGCATGGGTGAAAGGTGTGTGTGTGGACATGGGTGTGGACACAAGTTTGTCTTTGTGAATATGTGTGCATGGGTGAAAGGTGTGTATATACCCAGATATGCGTGTGTGTGTGTGTGTGTGTGTGTGTGTGTGTGTGTGTGTGGCAGGCCACCTGGTGAGCTCAAGTGGGAGGCAGGAAGCACTGCATGTCCCCTGGGCAAAGTGCCCTCCCGGGACCTCGGATCTGAGCCGCACAGCTTGCCCTCTGGTGACCCAGGTGTATGGCCCTTGGTGACTGTTGGTAGAAGCCCCACATTCCCCCTCTACAGAGCAGGCACTCGGCTCCGAGTAGGCACATCCTCAGGGATGGCCGTCTTCCCCCAGCTACGTGGGCTCTCCCTGATGGGTGGCTGCTGCGCCTGCTCCTATTTCAGCCCCTGAAGCCCTCTTGCAAGGTGCCCTGGGGTTCCACCTTTATCTGCCATTGTGCAGGTTGAGTGTCCTTAACCCAAACCCTGGAAATCTGAAAGCTCCCAGACCCAAAACTTCCAGAGTGATGAAGGATGCTTCACGTGGGAGATTCTACATCTGATCTCTTATGAGGACGCAGTCATAGCGCAGGTGCTTTAGAACTACTACAAGAACCTACAGACCGTGTACAAAGGCATATCTGAAGCATAAGTAAAGTGTCCATGTACTCTTGGGGCCTATCCCCATAATATCTTATTATATGCATGTAAATATTCCCAAATTTTTAAAACAAAAACCCTGAGATCTAAAATGCTTGTGGTCCCGTGCACTTGGGCTCAGGCTTCCCAACATTCTTAGGTAGCAGCTTCCCCCTAACTTTCTTCTGGTTCTAATCTTTGTTTTAGGGATTTCACACTGCCTCTGCCATCCACCACCAAATGTTCAGCAATACAAAAGAGTCTGCAAGGAATCTTGAGGGAGTGATTAAGACATTTCCTACATATTAATTTATTTGAGTAAAACAGAGCCCCACTGCAGGCCCAAGTGAGAGAGCTGGCTATGAAGTGAGCCCCAAGCTGGCATCTGCAGACCATAACAGAAAAGCAAGGCAAATTGAAAGGTTCTCTCTTACTGAAAAATCTGTCATGGCTCCTCTATTCCCAGATGTCAGCATCAAAAGTAGAAGGGAAAAAACAGTTATGAAGAATGCAAAGTAAAGAAGAATTGAAAATATAAGTACTGTCACTGAGGGAAAAAAAAGTGCGTAATGGCTCCTCCCTGACGCCGGCAGCTGCCCCTGTTCTTTTGACCTCTCTTCCCCTGCTTCTCCCGGTGAGCTGCAGTATGAACCGTGGCTTAGTAACCAAGCATCCTCTTGCCCTTCCGGACAGATAGGCTCTAGTGGTGCTTCTAGACTAGCCCAGTAGAAATAGCAGTGTTTATTCAGCACCTCTGATCCGCAGGCGATGTGCATGTCGGACAAACACAACCGCAGTCAGCCGTGTTCGGTGCTGTCTGATGGGCCTCCAGAAATGAACGCAGACTCTGTGAAGTCTGACCACACCAACACCACGTCCAGTCCGTAGGAGTGTGGCCAGAGCTGAGCGCAGCAGACTGACTCCGATCGGAGCTACGCACGCAGCTTCACACCTCTGGATTCTGCCCACCCAAAGCCAGGCCTAGAGAAGTCCATGCTCATTAAAATGCAATGCGAAATGAATGTTCAAGTTCTAAAGAGAGCTGGAGCAGCCAGCCACCTCACACTGTGCAAGACGGGACAAGACGGGGTACAGGGCTAAGGCATAATGGGCTCTACCGTCTTCTGGAGGCGCAGGCTATTGTCAGAGGTTACAGGGTTGAGCTGCCCTAAGGCAGCCCCACAATACAGACAGAAAGGCTCTCCCCACATGCAGTGTGCCACAGAGCTACGTGGCCTCCAGAGCCCTTTTCAGAACCGAGGGCCAACTCACCATCTTCAATTTAGCTGGGGCCTTTTCCTGAGGCTACCATGAGGCTGAGCATGTTGGCTCAATGCAGGGGAGGGGACACGTAGGTGGCCCTGGAGATGCCTGCTTTCCTGACACTCCAGCAATCAACTCAATCTGTGGTTTTGTTCTGGACTCAGCCCAGCACAGACTAGAAACTTCTGAGGGACCTACGATGATGTATGTGTTCCCTTGGACCCCGACAAAGAAAAGTCAGATCTCTGGGCCTTCACCAATCAGCCCGTGCTGAGAGGAGAGAGGGCCTCCTCCAGCACATGTTTAGAAAAAACCAAGAAGACCCTAATTTGCCTCAGAAATATTCTTTTCCATGCTACACCTTGAAATTCTATTTTTAATAATAGCAGCCACCGTTGGAGGCTGGTGGGCTGCCGGTACCTGGTATTCAGAGATGGAGAGCTCGCTTTGCCTGACCACATTCTCATTTTGTTGCCTTTTCTCAGCCCATCTGGGCCCCTCTCATCACAACCATAGGGGAAGAGTCCTTCTGACTGGACCAAAGTAGCCCAACTGAGAAACAAACCAATCTTCAGTGTTCTCCAAGGAAAAAGAAGCAGACCACACACTGCTCCATGTCTGCTCCAGAATGAGAGTCGCAGGCATACACGTCCACGCGAGAGAAGAGCACGGGAAGAGAAGAGGACACCATGGAGACCGACACAGCCCATCAGGAGCGCAGCCGGACCTAGCAAACTGGAGCCCAGAGCCTGTCGGAGAGGATCTGTATCTGGTGTTTTTCTGGTGAATTCTGGGAAACAGGCAGATAAATCCTCTCTTCCTATTTTTCAGCGAGGATTAAGAGTCTTGGAGAAGTTAACCCGTTTTCAAAAGGCCCCTGGTTTTGCTGGCACAGAGGCAAAGCCCAAGGCCATGGCATGCGCTCCCTGCACGATGCTTCCCTAAGGTGGCCACAGGAGGGCCGATCACTGGCTTTGCAAGGCATGTAGCCATTACACACCGTCAACATGTACTAGAGAAAAACAAATAGCATAAGCGAAAGAAGGAAGCACACAGTCACCCGCATCACCAGCGTTGCCCATCTCCATGGACATTGTGAAGCTGGACTGGCAGCAGGCCGGCATGGCTTTGCACTCCAGAGACACCAGAGGAGCTCCCAGGAAGGGGTGCCCAGCACTGTTAGCAGTTTCCACCAACCCTTCCCATCTGGGCTTCACCCAAAGAAGCATCCATCCCAGTGCCAAGTGAGACTGGGAACCCTCCTCTCCATGGGAGGAAGCCAGGGGACTCCCAAGGAAACTGCAGCTTCCCTTGGCTACTGCAGGCTGATAGGCTATTTCCATCTGCCATATTCTCTCTTCCAACATTCTCCTCTTCTCTTTGAGCAGCATGGGGAATCCCTTGGCACTGTGCTCTTTGGAAGAACCAAACTGTCTTGTAGAGAGAAGCCAAGGGTTTCCAGGCCTTTCGTTGCAGGGAAGAGAATGTCCCAAGGAGTTCAGCCCTTTCACTGCCATGTTTCAGGAATCTTACTGTCTGATCATATGCAGCATGTTTTTGAACCTGAACTTTTGCTTCCCGTGCTGCGTCTGTGTGCAAGTCTTTGGAGCTATCATCTTGAGTGTACGCATGCCCACGGGGCGGCACAGTAAGGACCAGAGTAGGAAGGTGAGAGGCCTAGCTCTTCTGGTTTCCGTGGAGTAGCCAGGGCATGCACACTGTCAGACTGGTCCACTGATTGTACCCGTTGACCATGCATCTTTAGTAGAGTCCGTGGGATTCTCAGGGTACACTCTCACTGGACTCTGAGCAGAACCACCCTTAAGCGATATTGATAAAGAGTTCTGATGGCCAAGTGACAATGGCAGCAGGGGCCTAGTGCAGTGTGTGGAGCATACAGGTTTACCTGCTGCAGCTGTCTGGACTTGGGATTGCACTATCCTGAGCTTATCTGTCTCATACAGTGGAGCAGATATTTCTAGACATCCCCTGGCTCAGTTACAAAGACTGCTTGGAGGATGGAAATGCTTCAGAAAGGGATAAAGAAGGCTTCTGATTTGCTTCTTGAGCCTAGGCCCTAATCCCTGGGCTTTACTGAGTTACTCTGTTACACAGTGCAGCCACGTAAGGACCAGACTCAGGCAGTGGTGGCTGGGGTTGCAGCGCCACTTTCCCAGAGGTTCTCGTGCTGGGAGGCAAAGTCCAGCTCAACCTTTCACTGTCCTGTTGAAATGACTCCATGCAGACTGGGGAAAGACCTGTGCTTAGGACAGGGTCAGTCACTATAGGACTTTACTACATGCCTTTACCAAAGACCCTTGCGCTCCCTTCGCAGTGGTGCCTTGTCTGTAAAGTGGAAGGGATGGGCCAGATGGTCCTCATGGTCCCATTCAGCTCCAGGGATTTCTAAATAACTCATGGCAATGGAAACAGGCTTTCAGGGACCCAAGGACCTCACCGCCTTCTACTCAGAGGGATCCAGCAGGCATCATAATGAGATTGTTGGTGAAGTGTTTGTATCTGGGTGCCCACAGTCATAAGAAGTTCCCCCTGAGCTTCTTTAAAAATGCCTGGCTTCCTCCAGGACGAAGCAAAATCCCAATCCAAAAAAGACTAGACTACGAAAATGAGAAACTGTGAAAGCAATTAGTCCATTTTGTATTTCCTCACTAAGCTCCTGTTTGCCTTCTCCATCGGAACTCCAACCCATTTAGGCATCAGCTGGCCATGCACAACTCATTCCTACGTATTTGCATTTCCCTACTCTTAACACAATGTTTTTCTTCAAAAAACAATCCTTCCAGTGTTGGTACAGTTATATGTTGGCACTATGGGCGGGCTCTAAATGTCAAACAATTAGGCTACTTGAAGAGACACCCTGATGAAACACGCCGCGTAGCTTCAGTTTATATTAAACCAGTAGCCCACACGGGGGCCCACATCTGTGTTTACAAAACGACTCACACTCTCAGGCATGTCTGTCGCGATGTGTGATGTGAGATCCCAACTCCGCAGCTCCAGCTCTGAGCTGCTGTACGTGTTTGGCTGGTAGCTCGGAGCAGTGTTTATTGACAAGCATGAACCCTGGAATGAGTGACGAGCCTAGGTACTCCTTGCACATAGCCACCTTCCTTAGCAAAGCCTGTCCCCAGGCCTCTGTCCTCCCTTAGCCAGTGAGCAGCTATCAGGAGGGGAGACTTAGGGCTCCAGGTGCTTTTGGGGATTCAGAGGCATGAATGGTGAGCTGGTGCTCAATTTGGCTGGTGACACCTTCCTTGGCCCGCGCATCCCTCCACTCACTCATTCAGCAGTCCGTGTGCACGTGTTCTCTGCCCCTGTGCTAGGCTCTGAGGATCCACTGGAGAACAAAGTGGACATGCTCCCATCTTCATGGACCATTGAATGGGAAAGAGAGACAAGCGCAAGCCTACAACTGCCTTGCAATAAATGCACTCAAGGTTTGAAACAAAAGCCTGGCCCTGAGGATTTGATAATAAAATGGAAGTCTATCCCACTGGAAAGCGTCACAAACGTTCCTCTGGAAAGCCATTTTCATGCTAAGCTCTGAAGGATGGAAAAGATATTTAGCCAGAAAAATATCAGAAATATTGGTTCAGGTAACCTGACAGGTAAAGCCTTTGGGGAAGGGGAGGACATGGCTTTTTTGTGTAACTGATGTTGTCCACAGTGACCAAAGCCAAGAGTCAAAAGTGGCAGGGGCACAAGATGAAGCCAGAAGGGAGGCAGGGGCCAGATCACAGCCCCGTGGACCGTGGTAAGGACTTTGATTCTATTCTAAATTCAACTGGAAGACTTGGGGTTTTAAGCAAGACAAAGCTCAGATCACAGCACATTGACTCGTCAGGCTCTTGGTGTGGCAGAAGTTAACCAGGAACACGCTTCCTGGAGCAGTGTAGCGCGCAGGACCTCTGCTGCTGTGGGCAGTGGTAGCAAACTCTCTGGGATGTGAGAAAGCAGCCTCGGTGGGCTCCCCACGAATAAAGACTTGAGGCTGGCTACTCAGCGCTTTCAGAAATTCGGTCCTATCGTGTGCCCAGGATGCTGGTTTTCTCCACACTGGATTTCAGGGCAGAACCTGATTGTCACTCATCATTTCCTACAAACACGAAAGCAGCCATTCAAATCGATAACCAGGGTGGGATGCATCGATCCGTGTTGGCCTTTGCAGGGGTCTCTCACACAGTGTCTCTGCTCGTTAAAGGGAGCGTGCTGCATCCTGATGACAATCCTTGCGCTCAGCCATCACACTGCTCACGGGTGGCCCGCAGCCTGGTGGCTGCAGGGCAGTCCCCAGCCCCAGTGCCAAGCGGTCCGTGAGGTGCAGGCCGAGGGAGGCCAGCACGAGCCCTGCGGTAGCTCGCAGGAGCTTCAGGCACGTGGGGCAGGGGACAGCAGCATGGCCACCTCTGCGCACGGGCCTGTCTGGCACAGGCTCCTGCCATGTGCTCCTGTGGAGAGTGGCTGGAGGTTGGGCAGGCGTTCAGGGAGGGCAGCAGCAGAAGGCAGGAGGACGGGCTTGCTCTCTGGGAGAACTGTGGGCCCTGAGTGTGATTTTGAGAGCAACTGAACTCTGGCTTGAAAGTGTGTGTGTGTGTGTGTGTGTGTGTCCGTGTGGGGGGGAAAGAGCATGAATGTGATACGGAAAGGATGGTGAGGATGAGAGAAGGGAATGAATTCTACATTCCTCTAAGCAGTCAAAACCAAGATAATTTGTCTTTAAGCTAATCTCTAGCTTGGAATTTTTTCCAAGCTCCATTTTCAGAGCTAGCTTGAATCTTTCACCAAGCCCTAACTGTATCACCTAACCCTAACCTATGTTGAATGAACCATGTGTAAATAGTTAGCAATGTGAACTATAGTTTTGCCTATTCTATTGCCTCCTTCCCCCAAGGCAGGGGCAACTGAGAAGCCTTGGGCTCCTACCCATAGCCCAGAGCAAGAGGAATTCACATCATTGGGACCTGGGCTCACTGAAGGGTTGGGGGGAGAGAACAGAGCAGAGTGGCCCAGAGCATTCCTGGCCCAGCTGGCCTTGTGTCCGGAAGGTGCCCCCAGTATTGATTGTCATCAACAGCCGGGAGTGTCAGCAGCCGTGGGCCACCTGCAGACTGACACTCAAGCCTACTGACAGGAACTTGAGGGGTTTGCTTCCACTTGTCCTGTCTCCTGTCCCCAGGCAGCTGTGGGCAACAGCAGACATCCATCTGCAGATAGCTGCAGGCTGTCCCCATCCAGGGACCCTGCAGCAGGACAGCCAGCGCCCACAGGCACAAGATGCCATTAGACAAGCCCCCAAGATTCCAGCTGCCCGGGCTAGTGCATGAGCCCACATATTTCTCATCTCACCCTAAAGATCGCCAGGCAATATTTCAGGAGACGACAGGGCTTGCGTCAACTGCCTTGGCCTTCCACAGCAGAAAAACTGAAGTCCAAGAAGCTCAGAGTCAATATGCATCTCTCCTTAAGGAAGAAAGAGATGAAGAATTTCCTGTTTTAGTTATTTCATGAATTGTAATAGGAGAATAGCTGGAGAGATGGCTCAGTAGAATAAGCGCTTGACTGGCAAACACAGGATCTGAGTTCAATCCCCAGTTCCGCGAAAAATAAATAAATAAATAAATAAAATAAAAAATAAATTAAAAAAGAAATAGGAGAATATCTTAATCAGTTAATTTTCATCAGAATTTACATAAAGTATTATTGAGTAAATGAATGGGGACATCATATTTTGTTAATTTTTATCACGTGACAACACATGAGTCAGGATGGTTCTGTTGTCTTGCTCTCTCCTCAACAGTAAGGAGTGTTCCAGTACCAGCCTCCAAGTCTCTCCCTTCTCTTGGCCTTGCTAACTAGGAGACGGGACTGAGCTTTTTAATGGTAGAAAATCAGAGCTGTTGACTTTGTCATCCCCTGTTCTAGGCTTCTGGCCACTCTGTCCAATTAGAAGCAAGAAACACATCGATGGAACCCATTCTACAGATCAATGAAAACTGAGGCTTAGGTGATGCCTTGAACCAACCAAATGAACCTCAAAGAGCTCCTCATCGAAGAGTCTCGTTTCTTAGCTTTCTGTTCACTCAGAGGCTTGGGTGAGGCCCATCAGGTGAGGCAAGCATCAGCCCCCATAACAGCTGTGGCATAGTATGGAGCTGTAAGCAGCAGGGGTAGCTTCCAGTGCCCACTGCAGCACGCCCAGGCCCACAGCAGCTGCACAACACAAGCGGGCAGGTGCCAGCGACCTAAGGAATCTCCTTCTGTAGGATTCTAGGGATAGGGATAATGAGGGAAGGCAAGAATACAGATGAGATTGGAGTAGTATTGAAGAGTCTCCAGCCCCTTGAGCCCTCTGAATATTCACAGGTTGGATAATAATAATATCCACAGGCTGGCCAGCTCCAGGCTACAGAGAAAGCGGTTGATACCTGCCTCTTCAGTGGCTGCTGTGGCCACCAGGCCAGTGCTGAACGGCAGCACAGTGTGGCCTGACCTTATCAACATGTCAGTCATTTTAAGGGATGGAGGGCCACAAGATAGCTGGGGAGGGGAATATGGACCTATGAGGGCAAAAGGAGGTGAAGCCTCACTCAAAACGAGACACTCAGTCCTTGTTCCTATCTCTTTTCAGTGAGTCCTGGGCGTAGATTCTCCTACTTGATCCCTCTGCACACCAGACAATTGTAGCAGGTTTCTCAGCCCTCTTCAGTCACGGGTTAAGAAATAGGAAAGACATTCATCCAAGTTGTCTATAGCACATGTTCCCCAGGTCTTAGCCCAAAGCCAAACCTGCCAGTCCCAAAGGCTGGGTCAATTCCTTACAGAGGATGAAGGAAGGAACCTTCCCACCAAGGCAGGGACACCTGAGAAGACTTGGGCTCCTACCCATAGTATAAAGAGCAACAGGAATTCATGTCCTTGAGACCTGGGCTCACTGAAAGCCAGGGCGAGGGAGAAGAGAGCAGAGCAGGGCTGCCCAAGGCAATATCTATATCTATATCTATATCTATATCTATATATCTATCTATATATATATATATATGAAGAACTGTAACCTTCAGGGAGTTTGCATTGGGCAAAGTGCGGGGAGCTCAAGCTACGAGTCCAGGCTTGTACTCTGGCCCTCTCCCCTGTCAGGGAGCCCCTCAGGCCAGTGACTAGATGGAGTCCTTCCAGCCCTTCTCTGCTAGCCCCAAAGGATGACAGAGGAGGGAAGCACAGGCTGCCTGCAGAGAAGCAGCCTTCAGGCCAGAGACCCACCCTTCCCATGACCGCCTCCTGCTCGGCTGAGGTCCTGCAGTGTTCCCAGAATGCCCTGGCCACTAAACAAAGCAACAGCTTTTCAGCGCACCCCACCTGCCATGGCCATGGGGCCGTTTCTCAGAGTCCAGGCAGGAAAAGCAGAAGATAGGCTTTAATGCCAATTCTGTAGGCCATGCCATAGACATTTGTTTCAAACCTTAGTCATCAAGACCTGGTATCCTTGTGAGGTATAAATGCTCCTGTCCAGGAAGGGTAGGACAGCACGTGACCCTCTTTCCCCAGAGATCCTGATATAATGTCCAACAGCCTCCACTGCTTGCTCACCATTGTACCCGCTTCCCCCAAGGTACCCAAGCCCAAGGTCAAATGAGCTCCCAGTGCAGGCCACTGTGTCACCTCCTGAGCCAACAAACTCCCTGCACCCTGAGTGCCCTAGATTGGCAAGAAAAGCTTCCTCCATGGCCCTCCATGGCCCTCACCCTGTCTTGGATGTGGGCCTAGCACAGTGTCCAGTGATGTCCCCCCAAGCTAGTGGCTCTGGTTCAAAAAGCAATCCACAACCATCAGTCTCCCCCTGGAAGGTGCCAGGTGACAGCAGCATTAACTTGAAAATTATTCTAGGATGGAAACGTGTTTTACCAAGAAAAAGAAAACTGCAGTGTGAAATGGCATCGAGGCCCGACCAGGTCAGAGTTTCGTTATTGCGTTAGCCTTCTGCCTCTACATCCAGGGAAAGGAAATGGCTAACGAGGTGGTATGAACCCAACCAGAGAAAACGCACTTCTGAAACAAAACAGACCACAGTCTGAAGCTGTACTAAAGGAAGCATAAGAAGCACGAAAGATGTCCCAAGTAAACGCCAGCAGCTCCTAGAGTGGGACACAACAAGGGTCCTGCTCGGCCAAAGCCCCGGGAGTGTCACTGTTGTTCACTCTGCTGATGCCTTCCAAGGCCAACTTTCCTCCTCCTGCTTGAGAACTCTCTGGCCTGCCTCTGGGCCATTAGCAGAGCGCACAGCCCTCAGAGCAGAAGCAGAGCTTGCGCCTGGAGGACACACCGGCTGCCCTCTGTGTCCTGCTGGGGCTCGGGTGGCCTGCTGTCCTCACCCAGCTCCTCTCAGCGGCACCTTGGTGCTGCTGCTTCTCTGCAAGCTTTGCCTGCTTGCTGCCTGGGAAGTGGCACCCCTAGAGCAGGCTTTCCTCTAGAGTGGCCCGCCTTCTGGGTGCACTGCAATGCAGCTTCAGCCGCTGGGGTGTGCCCCCTCCCCTTTGGGGAGTGTGACGTTGGCTCCTGCCCAAGGAGAAGGCCTGATTCCTGCTCCAGTGCTGGCAGGAGGGGAGCCAGTAAGGAGAGAGGTGACCCGAGCAGCCACGCAGTCGGACCTGGAAAGTTTGCAGCTTAACCAGGGGCTCAGGGCACCCACCTGGCTCCCTCCAGCAGGCAGAAGCAGGTACTGAGAGCTCAGGAGCTGCCTTTCCAAGCCCGCCTACTGAGCCCAACCCCAGCAGGGCCTGGCTGAGACTCTAG
>NDGN011399874.1:0-10432 GCA_002564285.1 Tympanoctomys barrerae | reverse complement strand
TACAGGGTCTACAGGGTCTACAGGGTCTACAGGGCCTCACTACGCAGTTCAGACTCATAGTGATCCTCCTGTATTCAGACTCCCAAGCGCTGGGATTACAGGCACGAGCTACCATGCCCAGTCTCAATCACTGACTCAGCACACCCCGGGGGCAGGGCCAGCAGGACACAATGGACCCCCAGTCCCTGCGCTCTGCCCAAGCAGGTGCTTTAATCTGCTGAGCTGTTTGGCCGGTCCTAGTCTCAACTTTTGTACAAAATGCCATACACAAACTCATCAAGTGTCATGGGACACCTGGAAGGAAATGGAACCAGATGAGAAAAGCCCAAGTATGCTCAGTGTTACTTTTGTGAATACGGATTGAAAACGTTCATGTTTGTAAAGAGGCAGATAGAACTGTACTACTTCAGACTTGGTTAAAGCATCATGCACAATGTGCTGCCTTTGTGATGAGTGAGGCTGGAGAAATACCACCTCAGGAGGCGCACACTCTGCCCGTGGATGAGCTGGGAGAGGAAGGGGGCAGGGGTCATGTTACCAGGTAGGAGAGGAAGTGATGAAGCAGGCTCTTGTGGTTTCAGAATCCTAAGTTTGGGCCTCTTTACAAGGAAGATTTTAAAGCAAAAGACTCAAATNAAGGAAGATTTTAAAACAAAAGACTCAAATGGCCAAAGAGATAGCTTGGCAGTCTAGGTACCTGCCTGGCAAGCACAAGGACCCAGGTTTGATCCTTGATACTGCATGCCATGGCGGCCCTGAGCCAAGCCAGCCACCGAGATAGATATGGTGGTTCATGCCTATAATCCCACTGCTGGGGAGGCTGAGACAGGAGGATCACTAGGAGTCTGGTTGCATAGCTAGATCTTGCACCAAATAAATAAACAAAGAAAATATTAAAAAGCAAAAGACTCAGAGAAAACTCATCTTCTGGAAGCTCTGAGTGGCCTCCTTGACACTGACATTGGATCCTTAGTCCCAAGACTGTCTACAGGACAGCTGTGTGGGCTGGGTTATGTGGTCAGACTGGTTTTTTCTCTTCCACTTAGAGGTCTAAGGATTGTTAGGCCCACATCTAGAAAACATTGGTGATACGGACTGAACTCAACTCCGAATGCTTAAGGCCCTTCACCTCCATGCGGAGCTCCAGTGGGAGGTTGGGATGGGGCAGGAGTGTGGTATAGATAAGATATGCCTTGATCTGCATCAAATTCCAGTTCTATACCTCTTATGAGCTAGCAGGCTGTGGGCCTTGGTGGCACCAGTGGAGTCTTCTATCACCAAACGCAAAGCACAGTCCATGTCCAGAACTGGCTCGTGGGCTTCTCATGTGCCTCCCACGAGCGCTTGGCTTTTTCATTGGTGCTTTGGGAAGTGACACAAGTTCCCCTCAGTAGCTGACTGGATGGTCTTCAAGGACCAAGTGATTGAAGCAAGTGGACACGACAGCAATCACCTCACACTCGATACTGATGGAGGTGTCAGTGTGCTACAATGTTCAAGTGTGACAAATGTTTTCTAGACGGAAAGAGATCAGTCAAGGATCAATCTGGAATATCACAGTTCAGTTATGTATCCATGAACCTTCACCCAGGGGCGCAGATGAGAGATCAAGGGCTTCTTCCTGAAACCGCTCTCTCTGCACCGCCCCCAATGTAATCGGTATCCAACTTGGGGGAACTGAACATATCAAAGCTATTATGAATCTGTGTGCTCACCTCCAGCCTGCCAAGTTCATGCCCACCAGGCAACCTGCATCCCTACAAAGCCAGTGACCACAGTCCTGGTCTTTCTCTGTGGGTTTTCTCAATCACTGTCTTCTCACCTGCCACAAGATCTCTGACCTACATGAATCTGATCACAGAGCTCCACCACCAGAAACCTCCCTGTAGCTTCCCTTAGTGAGACTCGAGGCCTCCTCTGAGTAAGGCCAGAGGCCTGGTGTGGTCTGACCACCACCCTGCTTTTAGCCTCAAGCCTCTTCTCCCTTTCCTCTTCTTCTTCTCTCATTGCTCCACCCAGTTGTCATTCCTTTGAGTTCCCTGATAGCGACTACCATGAAGTGGCTCTGAGGAGGATTTGGTATTAACCAATTGGCTTTTCATGTTTTCTTGTGAGTTTTCCCAAAGCCCAGGGCAGTGGACTCACAGTGAGTGAGCCTGTGTGAGTCACTGGTCCCCGCTGAGGCCCATATTGGCCTGTGTAGTTGGGAAGCCTCAAAAGATAAGGCCACAGCTGAGGATATTTGGCTTCAACAACAATTAACCAAAAAGAGACTGTAGCTGTAGTCTTCTCATTCCTGTGGTGAAGGCCTTCCTGGAGAAAACAAAGTTCTAAATTAGCATAATGTATTACTTGGAGAGACCCTTACAGGGATTCCCAAGTCCTATCCAGAGTCCTGTATTTTCTTCTGTATCCCTATCCTTGTTTGATAACACAATAAATAAGGACTGCCTAGAAAAATCTTTGTCTTAACCCAGAGAATTGTGAATTCTTTTATTTTTTTTCTCTCTCTCTTTTTTAGACAGCATCTCACCTTGTAGTTAGACTGGCCTTGAAACTTACTATATAGCCCAGGCTGGCTTCAACCTCATGACTATCCTGCCTCAGCATCCCAAGTGCTGGGATTACAGGCCTGTGCCATCACACTTGACTCAACTGCAAATTCTATGAGAAGGTTGGAATCTTTGAATCATTTTATTGACTCCCTTATTTAAGCCTTCACTGTCCACTTGTTTGGGAGACTGCAGGCCGGATTAGCCTGCAACTACTCAGGGACAATGCTAACATGACAGTCCTGCAGCTCAGCGTACCCTGCTCACCTTGGGACCTTTGCTCTGGAGTTATGTCCACCTGAGGCAGTGGGCCATCTGCCTTCTTTGCTTTCATGACGTGGATGCCTGGGCACAGGACATCTCCTCTGGACGGAGGTTCCTTCAAAGCTGCTCAAAAATGGGGCTAGAGAAGTTCTCGGGAGACCAGCTGAGCCAACCGCACCAAAGCTCTGGCTCTCAGCCGAATGGGCTCTTGAGAATTTGTGTGCTTACTTGATTTGGCTCCCTGTCTTGTTCTGGAAGGTGAGCTTTCTGATGCTGGCATCACTGAACATGTGCTCCATTGAGGGCAATGTGCCCACTTTACAGCCCAGAGATTAGGACATTGCACTTGTTCAGTGAAGACAGCTTGAGGTACAAGAAAAGGAATTGTTAATTTCTTAATATAACACCACTTTGTAAAAAAGTCAGAAAACAAGGTTACATTCCTAAGACCAATCAGCTCACAACCGTGGCCTGCAAGTCGCTCTTGGCTGGCACGTGAAAGGAGCCTCAGAGATCCCACGTGGCCAGGTCTCCCCAAAGACCAGAAGCTGAGCTGGAAGGGAGCTGGGTGCACTTGCTCTCCAAGAAGATATTTGCTCATCCCAAGCATCATTTTCCCTGGGTGGAGGCAAGAGCTAGGCTGTTCTGACTTTATCTCTTTCCTGTTACTGTAAGGGTTCTTCAGGGGCTAGGACTATCTTCTATTAATCTTTGTGGACCCCAAACCTTTTGGAAGGCCTGGGGCACAATGAATGGTCAACAAATATTTTGTTGTCTAATGCATGAGTGGAAACCAGACAAGATTGGCTTTTGGTGGGGCGTTCTTGATCACTCTGTGAATGTTCTGAGTTCTGAGGGAAGCTACAGATCGCAAACCTGTTCTGACCTCCTTCAGTTCTGAGCTGCTAAAAGCTCACTCACAATCAGCAAAATCCTGTAGATGGGCTCTCTGGTCCCTTCATGAGAGTGCAGATGGCATACAATTAGCATATTTAAAGATGTACATTTCTAAGGGGCGCACAAATGGAGAAAGACGCCCACACACACAGACTGATCCTGCTCGTCATGGAGGAGCTCAGAGCTACCCTCTCCCCTGCCAGCCTCTCTCTTTCAAGTGCTGTCCTTGAAATCCAGGCACAATCAAGGAGCTTGATAAAGTCAAATGCTTCACTGATCTAAACAAAAGGCAGAGTGAAGATGTCGGGCTGGCACCGAGGGAGGGGGACGATCTGAGGAGACACACATCGCATCCCTCCTCCTCCTTTGTGTTTGTTCCTGCTTGGATGGGGGAGGTAGGACACGTGCGTTGGTGAGGGAGAACTTATTTCTTGATGAATTTTTTTTTTCCCAAGGACTAGGGTCAGGAAGAATCCACCCCAAGGGTAGTTGGAGGGAAGAAAAATAACAAGGCTCACCGGTGTCTGGGGACCAAAGCACTGCTCGCATCCTCTGTAATCACCAGCGCATGGCTTGGCTGTCTTGGTAATTTACATACCACCCTCCTGACACCTTCAGTTCAGTTATCCATCACGGCTGCGCTGCAGCTCCCCTTCCTGGCCGTCTGGCTTGCAGTCTCTACCCCTCGGTCTCTCCCCTAAACCCTCACTTTTTTCTTGTTTTCTCCTTCCTTGTTCTCTTGTAGGCTCCTATGTTTCTTTGTAAATTTCTCCGTTTGTGCTTATGCATATCGAGGAAAAAATAGATGAATTTCAACTTTATTTCCATCCTTCTTGTCCGCCTCATGAGCATTTGGCAAATGCTGAAATACAAAGTCAATGGCGAGGGGAACCGTGCAGTAGACAAGAGCTTCCTTTGTATATAATAAATAGTATCACTGGAGTTGGGGCATGGACACGCTTTAATATATTTATACATGAACACTCTGGGGGGAACGAGGTCATCAGCTTAAATGCTGCTGTGAGCATAAATCAGTTTATACTTCACACTGACCATAAATTTGCAAATAGAGAAAAATTGGACACTGAGTATTCAATTCATCTTGTAGTGCAATTCAGAGTCCATAAATAAATAAATCTAAGAATCACACATCCCTAGTAATGTAACCACTACAAAGTGCTGACCATATTCCAAGAATGCTTCAGTGATTATTTTTCTGTCATAAGAAAACAGGCAAATAATTGGAACAAGCAAGAATTTTACCCCCTCACAATATATTTTAGAGAAAAGAAAACAGCGGCCAGTGAAATTCTGTAAAAATGCCTATGAAACCTGTTGCACAGAATACAGACTCTGTGGTTGTAGCAATACACTGTGAATATCACTATGGAATATTGAGTGAACACTGAAGAAGCCAAGGTCATAAGGGACAAAACACTAGGAGATGGTGCTTTCTATAGCCGAGTTTTAAAGAGGAAAATGATTTCATTGAATTAGTGCTATTGAGTTTTTCATAAACTTTTAAAAAATATATCTATAATATCCAACCATTCTCTCTGTGTTTTCTTTTTCTTTTGTTTTTATTCTAAAATAGTCCGTGTAGATAAACAGCCCAAGTGGATACACAGAATGTGCTTTCCGTAACTGTTCCTTGAAAGGCCCAATATGTGAGCTCTGCTTATGGAGAGTTTAAAGAAGAATTAGCAATGTTTGGATCTTCATTCCGATAAAGCAAATTGGAATTTTCTAATGCAGAGAAGTCATGAGGGTAGTTTTATTTTTTTCTTTTCATTTTTTGTACTGGAGATCAAACTCAGGACCTTGAACTTGTGAGGCAGGTACTGATGCCTCTGAGCTACATCTCCAGCCCTGCCATAAGGATTTTGTATGATTGAATAATAATTTAGATATTTAAAGTTTAGATTTTTACCCAGATACTTATGAAATTTTCTAAAATTCTCTCTGCTGATAATAGGGTGCTGTGTGAGTAGTGCCCACTAGCTTTTTCTTTTTTTTGTTAATGTGAAAAAGTGTCACATCAATAGTGACCGCGTTATCAGTAGCGGGGATTTGGGGGTTAGCTGCGGCAGGCTCCGTGCAGTGGTTTTCAGCTGCATCATCACAGACTCGCATCCTGATGCTACATGGGAGGAAGTTGTCTTCCCTGTCACATGGGAGAGTGAGTGAAGGAGCACGGGCCGAGCCCAAAGGGACTCAGGCAGCAAAAGTTGCAGAACGAGGGTGGCACAGAGGAAGCAGGAGACAGGCCCATCCTGGCGGTGCAGCTGACGGGAGGGTATGATGTGTCACCCCTATTTTAGCTTCCAGGGTCTTGCTATGGATGTATCATTGACATCACAAGGCAAATGGACTATCAGAAGCATTCTGGAGTAAGACTCCTACGACCAATGGATAAGCTCGCCCAGGGTTCTTGGGATCATAGGATCAGACTGCTGTTCTTTGTGGCTCCTCATTGTCTTCGGCGGGGTTCAGATGTTGTTACAGAACTTGGCAGGTGCTCATTGAAGGGAAGTCCTTTCTAGCGCCAAAGATGTACACTGGTGGTCAGGTTGTGCCTGGAGGAGGGACATAGCTGTATTCCTTGGGGAAAGACTCAATGGGATGCAGCTCACAGTCTGATGAGCAAAAGAGTCACCTCTTGTGCATCTCTGTGCAGAAATCACCCTCCTTTGTCCCTATTTTTATTTTCTGGAAAGATAAAAAAACTCACCCAACCCTTCCCTACTGGACTACTTTTCATGGTAAGAGACAAATCAAGGACCATGGCAAAAATGGAAGCCATTTGAGCTCACTGGATGCCAATGGCTCTTCTGTGTCACTAGCCAGAAGCATCCTACGAGCAGGAGCCATGAGTTGGTTCTCTTAGTACCTCTTCAGTGAGCAGTTTAGGTGTAGGGAGATCCTTAACTCACCGGACTGGGGGAGCAGGGATGCCTACCTGGCTTCCTCACCATCGTAGCTGAGGTTCTAGCACAGACCTTGCCAGCTGGTAGCACCCAATTGCGCTTTTGGCATCAATGGTGGCATGAGCAGGGGCATGGAATGCATTAGCACTTCCCAGTGTGACCTCACTGGAGCTCTGGCAAGACCTCCATGTAGTTGCAAACTGGATGGCTCCCTGGAGAAGGGTAGCGTCTCCACTTTTAACCCCTGCTTTCTCCCTAGCGGTACTTCTCTTTTCTAATTGCACCCGCACATAGCAGGCGCACCTTGCAGAAAGCAGCACTGAGAATGCAGGAAGGGGAAATGTCAGCAGGAGGACTGGAAGGGCCACATCGAGGCTGAAGGAAACTTCCTGCAAGCTTTGTGTACTGACTCGGGAAAACACCTAAGCTCCATCCCTTCCTCCAGCAGCCTCTTTCCCACGGCCCTGACATCAATTTCAGTCTTCCTTTTCTGGGTGCCGGAGCATTCTGTGCTTCTTGATGAGGTCTTCCCGACTTGACTTCCATGCACGAGTTTGTTTGTTTTCCTTTATTTGTTCAATAAATATTCAGATTCAAGATTCTCTGCGAGGTGTGACACTCGACTCTGATTATTGCCTGTTGTTCTAAATAGAGAGCAAGTTCTAGGAACTTAGGGATCATAAATACGCCTGGCCATGGTATCCCCCATCAGCTGCTACATGGTCCTTGATGCATTTGTTCCTGAGTGAACATGGGATAAATTAAAGACTGGTCCAGTCCCTGTGCTGGACACTGGGGACACAAGTGACCCTGGAGCTGCTCCTGCCACAGCATGTTGAGACTCACACACTAGGAAATAGCACTTCTAGGTAAACAATAGCACACACAAGACCCTCCTGTGCACCAGTGTCATGGCAAGACACGCCATCTGTGTGCAGGCAGGGCTGTTTGCGAGTGCCTCCCCTGAGAGCTAATGAGCCTGTGGAAGTCAGGGACCATGTCAGCTCATCTCAGAGCTCCCGAGAGCACCTGTCTCGGGATGCTGCCCCAGTAGGCACGAATAAGTGCTGGTGAATTTGACACTAGAATAGGGACTTCAACCCACTCCCTGTCAGAAATCCCAGGGCTAAATGTAGCAGCCTTAACCAAAGATAGCAAGAAGAGAATAGCGTGAGAGTAGAATTACCATTTAGTGAGTTTTTACTATGTACCCGGCATAAGCTAAACAATTCATGAACGAGACATGTAGTCCTGACAGCACCCATAGGGCTAAATTCTCATGATTTTCTTCTACAGGATCAGACCCTTTGCATACGCAGTGTTTGTGAGCGGGACAGTGGCAGACTCATGATCTCAAGCCAAGTCAGTCTCCGGAGTGCATCCCTGATGCCTGTGAAGACACGGGTCCTTGGCACAGAATGAGGATATAAATGAGCAACTGCTGTACCAGGAGAGGAGCCTTGATTTTCTAGTCACCTGTTCTAAAAGGGCAAATACAAGTATCGGTACTTGTAAGGGTCTGAAAATCTCTCTCATATCCTCATCTGCACATAATATCCAAGTAGCACTTTATATAATTTTATTTTTAGATTGATGTGTATTTGTACATATTTAGGAGGTACAGTGTGGCAATTCTATACTTTTATATAGTGTATTTTGTAAATGCTCTGATTTTCACAGCTGTTTGGCATTTACTGTAAAACTCCTAGTTCCTTCTAGGAATGCTCATGATCTAACTGTGCGCGGAATATGTTATTTCTTTCCCTGTAAATCTGCAAACCTGGGCAGAATCCTCCTGGAATTTATATAATGAGAGGAAAACTCATCAAAAAAATTACTAATATTATGCTTCTGTGGGTGGCAGTTCTGCTAGGTTCTATTAGAGCTTGATCAAACTATGACCACTGTAATCCTCCCTACCCCTTATATAACACAGAGAAAAAAGAAAGAAGAAAGACAAACAGAAAGCATTGGCACTTTTGCGGTTGGCTCCTTCTCTTCCTACAAGGTTTTGCTTGAATAATGTTTTGCAAACCCAGCCTCTTCAGACCCTGAATAACTGGAGCTCTAGACTTTTGCAATAGCTTTTTTGTTCCATCTAATGTTCTGGAAGTTACTTTATTAAAATTGGAGCTTATGTTATAAATTGAATTAAGGCACAAATATATACAGTTTATTTTGTCTTTTAGCACTGCCCCACTCTTACTTTCTCTCTTGATAAAGAAAACCATTAGCTCCTGTCAGAACCACAAGGAGGGAGATCATTTTTATTGAAATAAGAAGGAAATGATAGTGTCAGGCACTGAGTCCGAGAGATAAAATATTACATCTAATAAACATGCTACATATGGGATTCGACAAGGGGTCCTTGAATTACGGAACAACAGAAGCTTCAGAAAAACAATAACATTAATATTGAAAAATAATGATGAGAGTTTCCATCTTGGAGAAACCTATTTTAATAAACAGGGAAGAAATCTGAGAAACTCCGACAAAGATAGCCACCATCTGGAAGGATTGTGGAGCACGAGCAGATGGGATGGCAGGTATGATGGCTTAGACCATCAAGAGTTCAGGGGAAAGAAGGAGGTTTTATTGATACATAGAAGATATTTAATGAATGGCAGAGAAGTATATCTAGGGACCATTAGGTGGCATCTATGTTAGGAGGGGTAAGTAATTTCAAAGGAGCAGGTGCACAGTGGCTGGGTGGCATCCTGGGCGAGGTCTGTCTGTGGTCTGTGCTGGGCTCCGTGACACAGGCACTGTGACCAGTGATACTATTGGCTTTGAGGAAGGGCCAGAGAATGGAGAGACTGGATGGCGTGTGATGACGCTGTACGATGTTTGCTATGAGTGGTGCCCAGCTGCAGACAGCTCTGTTCCTTAATTTCCCCTTGGGGACATTGAGTGATGTTGAAGACATGCCTTCACTACATGGTGGTTGCTAGTGGAATTTAGTGGCCCTTAGGGATATGCATTCTACCACGTCCAACACAGTTTTCCGGCCCCAAGTCAAAGGATCCTTGACCAACAGTTCCAGTCAGTGTTGGGAATTAGGATTGGAACCTACGTTTTCCACCTCTCTGTCTGCACAACTGACGCCACTTTCCCCCTCCTATCTTTCATACAAGATTTCAGGTGCAGGGTCAGGATTTGCGTTTTGACAGGATCTAGCTCTTCTGGGGTACATCAATATTTTCCACAAACAAGTTGAGTATTATTATTGGTGCTATCAAAAGCTATAAAATTGATGATCAATAACAGTGGTGAGCCCTTAACTGAATGTCTCTAAGCATTACAGATAAGCATGATATCTTTGATTCAGCAGGCACAGCTGGGAGGGAGGTGTGTCCTCCCAACTACAGAGAAATTTAGAGAAGGGGGTTCAAGAGAGTGACCCACCGAGCTAAGGCCCTACTCAATCCTGGCCTGCCCGCAGCTTGCCTCACTTGGGGTCAGAGTTGAGAGCTGAGGCACAGTGAGGGGCCTGGGGGTGATGAGGGAGCTCGGTGCTGTGCACGTGGGCCCTTCGGCCACATTCCCCGGCTCACGCACTGGAAACCAGGGTCCTTCCTCCACCACCCCCTTGTGAGAACAACAGAAATGTCTCCAGACCGCGCTGAGTCTCTCCTGGAGGTAAAAGTGCCCGCATTTGCGAATCATCAGCGTGGGTGAGTGCCGTAAAATCTGAGCCCTGAACATGTGGTGCCACCCAACATGCACAGTAGACCGGCTGTCCCCTTAAAATGCGTTGGAATAATAATAATAATAATAATAATAATAATAATA
>NDGN011399854.1:0-16960 GCA_002564285.1 Tympanoctomys barrerae | reverse complement strand
GGGCCTCCTTGCCCCATTTTGGGTCCCTGAGACTTTCTTTAAACCTTTCTTTAAACCCAGGTTTTTGGGGTTTTTTTAAATCAGTGTTCTAAAAACAGTGTCACCTAACATCCAGAACAGCGAACACATCCAAAACAGGGACTTCATTGTTAACACGACCCAGGCCCTGGTCTACCAGGAGAGATCGTTTGCAACTGAGAAAATTCCAGCAACAGAAAGGGCTAATTGTAATATATTTTGTAAATTTATATTTTAGACTGCTTTGTCCCCAGCCTGCTTTGTCCCGTGGAAAAAGTCAGGCTGGTCCAAGGACATCACCATTTTCCATCAAATGATGGCATGCAGCTGTGAGAAGCTGCAGATCCTGTGCCCAGATGAGATAATTCTATAATAGTTACGTCCATCCAGTAATTTCCTCCCCCCCACCACCACCAGACACATACAACAAAAACCTTTTAGTTGTAGTTTTTAAGTATTGTGTGCTGTTATTGTAGATTCCATTAACCTTTTTAGGGAATCCTGTGAAATCAATGGGATTTGCCTCCAGAAAAATGTTACCTTTTTTTTTTTTTTTTTTTTTNTTTGGGGAATCCTGTGAAATCAATGGGATTTGCCTCCAGAAAAATGTTACCTTTTTTTTTTTTTTCTGCTTTGTTCCTGGAATTCTTCGGACCTTCTCCATATTGGTTTTTCTCCCTCAGTTTCCTGGCAACTCCTGTCCTGTCGGGAATCCCACTTTCTGCCCTAGGAAACAGGTTGCTGTATTACTGCCTGGGGTGACAGGGAAACAATGGGGACTTTGGGAAAGGTCTTGGAAACCCTAGAAGCCCTGCATTCCTGTAATTTGAAAGCCTGCCCATACTGGAGCCTCCTCCCCACCCATCCCTCTGAATGGAGGCTTAATCATTGCCTAAGGTGTGGCTTTGACTCTCCCTTAATTTAAAGAGTGTTCTGTGTTTCCAGTCCCTACAAAGAATCCAGCTTTATGAGCTTCCAGCCAAGGTTTCCTTGTTGGGTTAGGTTTTCTTAGATCAGTGGCTTATCTCTGTTCAGGAAGAGCAAAGCTGCCTCCCCTCCCTTCCCCTTTCCTCTCTTTCCTACCAAATGTAGCCTGGAAAATTCAGTCTGGCCTTATCTTACCTCCTCTTTCCCCTTTGGACTCTGGGAAAGGGATCTGACTGGGGATCCAGGCTCTAAAGGAGATGACGAGCCCCAGCACTGGTTAAATGACAGGGACAGACAGCCGTTTGACTCAGAGACTGGCTCAGGTTCAGAAGTTCCCTCCGGGTGAGGTGTAGCTCAGTGGTAGCGTGCTTGCCTAGCATGCAAAGGCTCGGGGATCAATCCCCAGTGCCACAAAAAGAGAAAGAAAAGCTCTAGGTGGAGCGGTTTGGGGACTGTTGTTGACTTAGAAAAGAAAATCAGAGACCAGGACACTAAGTCACTCTTAATTCAGTCCTCTTGCCACACAGTGTGTCAGGGAGCAGATTGGCTGTTAGGACACTCGATTGGCCCTTCCCAGACCATCCTATGTACAGCCAGGGTTCCAGGGAACACTGCAGACCTGGGGCCGCCACCCCTGCCCAGCTCCCACAGCCACACTGAGTGTGTGCACGTCAGGAGGCGTCCTTCCTTGTACCCCAGGCCTCCACAGCGTGTGAGCGTCCAGCCTGATTCTGCGTGACTCTCTCTCAAGTCCTTGACTCGGGAGTTAAAAATATCATGAAGTATATTAGGCTACTTTACTAAATCCAGAACAGATTTCTGTAGCATGCTAGTTTTCATTTCTTTTCTGCTTACATGGATTGGGTCTGTAGCATGGTAAATGTTAACATGGGCTTGGGGCTCTTGGATGCCCCCGGCGCAGCCCACGCCTAGGCAATACCGTGTGCCTAGAGACCCCAGCCCACCCACAGAGGTATGTTGGCACCTTCCTGCTGGGGATGCTGCTTCCACACTTTGCTTTGCTGTTCTCCAAAGTGTGGCCCTTGTTCCTGAGATGAGCAGACTGCTAACGTCCTTTAGAGTCCCAGAAAACACGTTTCAAGTGGAAATTAGATTCTCTAATAAGTGCCAGGAAGAACCTTTAGTCTTTCCTAACAGGAAGACGGCCTCCTCATGCCCCGGGAGCCTGGAGGACCCCAGGCTAGGTCTTAGGAGCTGTGTCCAGGACCACACAGCACCAGCCTGTGTGATGCCATCTGGTGTCCTTTGCTGACAGGATGGTGTTACATGGAGGGTGGAGGTCTGGGTCCCCCTGGGCTGTTCCGAGAGGGGATAAGAGGACACTGACCCCTGGCTGGACTGCTTCCTATCTGGGGTGCAGTGGCCAACGGGCAGTTGCACTGGTAGCAAAGCGAGGATGAGAAGGAAAATGGGCCAAGTTGCTTCGCAGGACCCGCTCTTCGAAGGAGTCTGCTGTGGGGTTGGGAAGGTTATAGAGGAATCACTTGCCCCCAAGGCAGGGAGAGAGGCACTGGCCCATTCTTAGGGTCTGCCCATTGATCTAGGACATCTTGAACTCTGAGGATGATACAGGCCCCCCCTTCTTCACATTCAGACCGCTCGAGGCCAGTAGGGATAGAAGATGGCATTTGGAAATACAAGCAAAGGTGGTTAAGAGGGAAAAGGAAAAAAATCTGACTTGAGAATTTTTAAAAAGACATCAAAAAGACCAATAGTTCCAGGGTTGGGGATATAGCTCAGAGGCCCGGCAGGGAGGTGAGGTTGGGGGGACTGACAGTTTAACATGATTTAGAATTTGGGTTCACAGTCGGACAGTTCCAAGTTCAACTGCTGTTTGTTTGATGTGTGATCCCAAGGAAGCAGCTTCACTGCTGACCCCCATCCATTTTCCCATTTAGAAATGGGAGATAATATATGACCTGCTCAGTGCCCTATCATAAAAATGAAATCGGTCGGGTGAAAAGATGAGAGTAGGGTGTGGACATTGATTTTTGAGTGTCTGTTATCTGATAATTTAGAGATGTGGAATGAAGGTGGGGATGGTGGCAGAGGGCGGTAGGTGAGCCCACCCTCTTGCTGGCTCAGGGCTCGGAAAGCCCCTCGATGGGGGCAGAGAGGATGTCTGCCAACACTGCCGGTCCATGCCCGTGCTACAGGTGTTGCTTGGAAGCTGTGGAAGAAGAGGCATCTCCCCTTCCAGGGCCGTGCAGCACATGGTAACTGGTTCCACTGAAGCAGAGCTGGCTAGTCCGCATGGCGAGGTGTGTACGCGAGTGTGTGTCTGATCACCAGGCATCTCAGCAAGGCACACCCAATGGAAAACAAATGTGTGGTATCCTGGAACTGCCCGCAAACATCTCCAAACAATCCCCCACATCAGATGCTTTTGGTTAAGATCAGAATGCCTGCTTTCAGCAAAAGGGGAATTTATTTCTAGGCTGGCCAGTGCGCTGCGCATCTGGCAAGCAGGCAGTGGAAACTTGAAATGAGATTTCTTGTTTAGAAAGAGGTTACCTTGGGCCTCTCATCCTAGCCCGGACTCTACTGCCACATTCCACCTCCAGCCCAAGGGTTCTGGTTCATCAGTGGTGCTGACTTGGCCTTTGGAGGGGAGAACTTCTCAACTCTTGATCTTGTTCAGACCAGGTGCCTGCCTCCTTTCTGTAAAGGTATGCTGAGGAGGAGCTTTGGAGGCCATAAAGCCCGCTTTGTACCCTGGAGAGGAGGCCAGGCCAGCCCTCTTCCACCAGGGATGTGATGGCGTTTGAGTAGCTAATCTCTGCAGGTCCCATGATGCTCATGTGACAGGGAGAGCCCCCGCGTCACAGTGTTTGCTGTGTAACTGTGGGCACGTCACTTCTCCTCACTGTGCCAATTTTTTCATATCTTTAATATAAGAGATGGCCACTTCTCGGGGTATGAGGTAGCCCATAGAGAATCCAAAGCGGCTGCCAGATCTTGCTAAAACTTCCCCTTCGAGGTAGTCTTCTCTCCCAGAGAAACAAACCTCTAGTGCTCTTTGTTCCCGAAGCCACGAGCCAGGAGAAGTGGTACCACTGTGCAACTCTGACTCCCTTTGTCCCACCACACAGCAGTCTCCAAGGATGTGATTACCATGGCCGCAAGGGAAGGCCACGGGGTCAGCGTGCAGGCTAAATACGCCCTAAGAATCAGAAACAGCATGTCTTCAGCTTCTTCTTCTTTTTTTTTAAATAGTGCATGTTGTGGGGCTTTACTATGTTGAGACTTGAACCCAGGCCCTCACACATGCCAAGCAAATGCTTTACTACTGAGCTGTATCACCAGCCCTTTTTACTTGACTTTGAGACAGGGTCTTGCTAAATTGTCCTGGCTGGCCTCAAATTTGCAGTCCTTTAGCTCCCCAGGTAGCTGGGATTACCAGTGTGCCTCACCCTGCCCGGCCATTTGTTTTTTATGTTGAATTATATGGGTGTTGGGATGGGTACTATAACCATCTTACAGTTTAAAGCACTAACTAAATGACACAAGAGAAACCTGGCTGTTTTTTTTTTTTTTTTTTTTATCATGATTGGTTGGGGATTATGCCATTGTGTAGTACACTCCTCACTGGCCCTAAAGTTGTAAAAGAGCAAGATCAAGTGCTCTCATTTATGACCCAGGATTGTGCTGGGGCAGAAGTGGGGGAGATTCTGTAGGGGGGCACCAAATTAAGTGACTTCCATTCAGCTTCAATTTCCTTATCTCCCAGGTGATCAGAGGTGATCAATAAGCAGCATGGGGTTGCAGTGAAGAATAAAAGGCTTTCCCTCCAAAGTGCTCTCAGGCTGGGATTCCTGGGGCAGAGCTGCTGTGACTGGGATCCCTTGCTGCCTCTCTTCCTCTGGGTCCTCCTGCCTCGGCTCTGTGAAACCCCATCACAGGGACTGCTCAGCGTCCGAACGATACCTGTAGTGCACCTTCCAGACAGGAATCTGAGCGTTTACCTTTCACCACTGTCTGCACAGACCCAATTCCTCCTGGGGAAGGTGGGGGAGGGGGTCTGGCTCTGCCTTTTGCTGGCCACATCCCCTGAGGACACCTGGTAGGTAGAGGGCTGCCTGAGCTGTGCTTGGAATTTGTTCATTATCAGAATGGAGGGAAGCAATCTTTGTGTGCAAACCAAGACGGGTGGCCTTCGTGTCTCCCCTTTGGGTCACTTATGCCTCCCAGAAGAGGGCTGATCCCTCTTATCTAGGACTTCCTTGACATGTTGGACCCCCGGGGAAACCAGGTCCCAGCAGAGGGACTGCATCATTGCTTCCACATGGACACCAGATGCAGAAATGATAGAGCCAGCCCTGCAGTGTGTTTCCCTCAACAGAGGCAAACAGAGCCCCTCCCCCTCCCTTACTGTGGCCCTTGGGCAGCTCAAACCTGAACCAGAGTCATCCAGTCAGCAAGCTGGGCAAAGCAGAGGGATCCTTGTCACCAAGTCAGAGCATGAGTTGAGAGCATTTTGCCAAATTCAACATGCCCAGGCTGCCTTCCTCCCTGGGCGGTTCTGTTCTCACCGAGGCTGTGAGGACGACGCAGAGCGCATGGGCAAGAGTGTAGCTGTGAGTCACCTGCACAGACCTGCCTGCTGCTGGAGCCCTGCCTCTTTGGAGCTGTCTCTGCATGAGTTGCTCCACACCTCTCTAATCCTCGATCATCCACAGAATGAGGGTGATGGGAAGATAATAACCGGGTACGGTACGTGTGGCACCTGGGTCCTCACAAGTAGTCACTGTCGCTATCACTACCAAATCACTCCCATGGCCATTATTTCCTTTCATGTTTCTGGAGATATTCAGAGGCTGAAAACTCTTACAGCGTTGAGTTGGCACTGAAGCTGGAGAACCTACAGGTTGACCCACTGGCCGCTGCGTGGCGTTGATGCAGGGGACTAAGCCCAGTCGCAGTGAACTACATTGCTGGCTTGCTTTAATTTTTTTATTTGAAGATAGCTTCTCACTCACCAAGTCATCATGTTGCCCAGTCTGTTACTGCCTCAGCCTCCTGGAGTGCTGAAATTACAAGCGTGTGCCACCATACCCGTATGTCTGTTTCCTTGTCTGAAAAGGAATTTATCTTTTCTAGCAGCTTGGGCGATGTGAGGTTAGAGTCTATAATAGCGGCCCAGCCTGTGAAATAGGGAGAGGTTTTCTCAAGTTCCACCAGGGCTGACCACAGAGACAGTGAGGGCCTGTGTGTGCCCAGAGCCACCAGGACTCCCAGGGGGAGCAGGATGCCTGTGAGCTACATGGACAGCGAGCTTTTATGAGCCAAGTGCAGGACCCAACGTGAACTCTTTCCTGTGACTTCTAAGCTCAGTGGGTTCCTTGAAGAGTCACCCAGCCAGTTTCTTTCTTATCTGTCCCTTCCTGCCTGCCTCTTCCCCGCTCAGTGTCACATGTAGTGGTCCCCAAGGTGGCCCAGATAGCGTCCTCTGACTGTGGAGTGCTGCTGGTCAGGCACCACAGGCCCCTCTCAGATGTCCTAAGAAGGGTGACGTCCACCCCTCACCCCCCACCCCAGCTTGAAGCTGTGAGGGTTCCTTTCTTTCCTTGGCAAGGAACTCTACCCTGGGGAGCTCACCTTCCTCACAGGTTTCCTGGCTTTCTGCAGAAGCTGTGGAAAGCTGTCTGCTGTCCCTTTGGCTTGTGCAGGGGTGAAGTGAAGACCTGGCGCTTAAGATTCCCTCAAGCTTGAATGTGCTTACATTTCCTTGGGAGCTTTGTACAAACACAAATGGCCGGGGCAGCACCCACACCAAGCATCTGCTCAGCCTAGGATTGGGGAGTTCACTTCCTGCATCTGCCAGCTCCAGAACCCACAGTGAGACGCGAACCACTAACCTGGGCTGCCTTTGAAGAGCCAGATTTGAGCATTGTCCTTTGACAGACAGGCAACTCAGCAAAGGCTTAGCTATCTGGAGAGGAGAGGGGGCAGTGGGGCTGGGCCTGCTGGGGGGACTTCGGTCCCCAGGGCTGTGATCTCTGGGGATTTTGCCCCGTCTGGAGTGAAGTATGTTAAGTGCCCTTACTGATGGCTTTACATAGTGCCGTGAGCCGACAGCAAGCTTGTGGGCCCAAAGGCGGTGGGCCCTGGCGCTGCTGCTGCTGCTGCTGCTCAGAGGGGAGCTGAGTTTGGTAGCCGCTGGACTTCAGGGTAAGCCCAGCACTCCAGTGCCTCTGGCTTCCCAGGGCCCGTCTGCACTGGGGGAGGAGAATGCAGAACAGGGTGGGAGGCTCCCACTGGGATCCTGTTTGTTCATGCTAATGCCGCCTGGCCCAGCCTCCTGCCCAGTGGGCCCTTCCCAGGCTTGGCATTCCCTTTGAGCCAAGTTGCCATGGAGATGGGTGAGGCCCAGAGCCACAGGTCCGGGTTGCCTGGCTTGTTTTTAAATGTCAAAGCCTGTGTGGACACAGAGGGCCTTATCTCTACTTCTGCGGTTTTCTTAAACTATTTGGGAGCCATGTCTTCCACTGTTTAGTCTGTGACTGGCTCTACCTATAGTTATTGCAAGCCCAGGGCATTGAAAACCAAAACTAAAACCTGAGCAATCTACAGGGAACTAAAGAGACCCAAGTTTAACCAGGCATGGTGGAGCACACTTGTAATTGAGGCTACCTGGGAGGCTAAGGCAGGAGGATCACAAGTTCCTGCCAGCCTGGGCAACATAGGCAGACTCTGCCTCAGAAGGGCTGAGGACACGAGGGAATGGAGGTGTAGCTCAGTAGTAGAGTTGCCTAGTATAGATAACACCTTGTGTTCCATCCCCAACACCATTAAAAAAAAGAGTACCTGTAATCCCAGCACCCTGGGAGGCTGAGGCAGGAAGATAGAAAGTTAGAGCCATGCAGCTCAGTGACTTAGCAAGGCCTTGTCTCCAACTAAGAAGTCAATCAAAACACTCAAATCTCCCTGAGGGTGTCACTCAGTGCAGAGGCCCTGGGTTCAATTATCAGTACTGCAAAAGAGAGAAGGCAAGTAGGATCTGCTTCCAGTCCCTGCTTCAACAGAACTCCGTCTGGGACCCTGGGAGGATAAAGGCCTGGTGTCTACTGTCCAGCTCAGCTTCCCCTGCCTGCTGGGCCGTGGCCATTCCTCCTGACCAAAGGTGGTTTGTGGGTGTGAAGTAGGTAAATTTATCCATCTTTCCCCATGGCTAGCCCTCACAGAGAGACTATCCTGGGCTACCCTGAGCCCGCCTAGCCACCTTTTGGATCATAGCAGGACACACAGAGGACATCCCCAGAATGCTCATGAATTACCTGGTGTCCTTTCCTGCCCTTCCTGGGGTTCATTACTATTATTGTCCTTACAATTTTCAGCATTTTACATGCACGGGTTTTGTTGGGCTCCACCGAGCCCAACAAACTGCTGTCTGGTTTTCAAGACAGTTGGCTAAGGAAAGTGTGATGAGTATTTTGTAACGGTGGCAGAGGAAGTAACCAATCAGGCCCCGTGGCAGAGGGGTCTGAGGCAGGACCAGCTTACTTGCAGGGAGGGAGTTTTGCCCTGGGCCACAGTGTCCCTCTCCCACACGAAACCACCTCCTGCACTCCAAAACCTCCTCCTGGACTCGTCACCTCTTCTTTCCGCATACCTGCTTCATGAGTTTCTGTCCGTCCGCTCATCTACCTGCATCACTTCCTGGGTTTTCAGGTCGTTATACAAGCTCGCCTCAGGGTGCTCAGAACAGCCAGGTACCTCCAACCTCTGCTACCTTTTTTTCTCCTCCTCCTCCTGGTCCTGTTCCTCCTCTTTTTCTTCCTTCTCCTTCCTCACTTTCAAATTAGAGATGATTCTGTTAGCTCAGGCAGTATTTTTCAGGGTAGGATTTCTGGACGTGTCCCTGTAACAAAAGCTGCAGTGGATTCCTTGACATCTGGTCCTCTGCTGGGAGCCTTGGTGAGGTGCACATTCTGCTTTCTGTGGGCACAGATCCAGGAGGAGAGGGGCCAGAAGACCCCTGGAGGGCTCAAGTTGGGGCAGGACTAGGTTTTCTTGCCCCTAAGGTGGTCAGTGCCTCCTGGGGCCCAGTTCTCTGTGTGGTCATCCAGAATTGAAGGGCTGCAGCTGTAATTTGAGCAGAGTACTCACCTGGCATACCTGAGGTGCTATATTCTATCCCCAGCACCCCACACATACACACACTCTCTCACTCACAGCCCTACTTACCTACCTACCAACCTGGCATTCTTGGATTGCTGGAGGTACAGCTAGCATAAGGACAGTGCATGGACTTCTCAGAATGTTTTTCAAAAGGTTTTCCCTCCATGGTACTGTGGCATCCACCACATGCAGAGAGAGATCTTTGTCACCCACGTATTCCCAAGCCAGCCCTCGTGGGTTGTGTTTGGTATTTTCTCTGGGCAAGTCATTGTTCCTTGTTGTTTCTGACTCTTGTGCGTTATGAAATGATGGGTCTGGATGAAAGGCCAGGTAGGGAAAAAGGCTTTGTGTCAGGGAAAAGAACCTTCAGGTGGATTTCAGAGGTCTCTGTCATTGAAGTCATAGTCCACTTACTGAATAATTATTTGCTTCTGTCTGCGGTGTGACAGCACAGGGAAGACACGGAGGACTGAGAAGTCGCCTGGCCCTGAGGAGTGTATACTCTGAGGCTCAAGACGTGTGTCCAGCCCAGAAGGCAGGGCTTGAGGGAGCTGCGGGACATGAACTCCCTTATTGTACATGTGGGAAGAGCCAGGGGAGACCTGGGGAGGGGTGTGGCCTTAGGTGGCCAGAGTGACATTTCAGGAGGGACCTGGGGAAGTGGGGGCCACCAGAAAGTGGGAGGCTGATTTGTGGAAACTTAAAGAGTCTAGCTGGGGAGCAGAGGAAGAAAGCAGGGTGCTATGTGTCCAGTTGGGGAAGGTGACCAGTGACAGGTCAGTGAGGGTGGCAGGAGGGCAAGACAGTGCAGAGGAGCATGGCTGGAAAGGTGATGCTTGAGCCTTTTACTTGTCAGGCAAAGAAAACTGCCCTCGTGCTGTCTGCCAGCAGGGGCAGGAAAGGAGTTAAGTTAAGAAAACGACCAGAGCCATCCGGACACAGGAAGCTTTGAGGGAGCGAGACCCAAGGCCCCAGCTGTCGTTCCCTGCTGCTGTTTGAAACACTTAGACTCCTTTTAGTCCTGCACAAAAGTTGCAGAAATAGTGTGCAGTCTGCCTGGGCTCCTCACTAGTTTCGCCCCATTGCTGTGATTCGTGTTACCTCGATTCACCCCTCACAACTAAAACCCAGCACTGTCCATTGCTGTCAACTGAACTGTCGCTAGGCTGCCCGAGCCTGTCCGCTTGCTGGGCCAGGGTGCCAGAGGACAGACAGCTGGATACCCCCTGAGCCTCCTCAGCTCCGCGGTAGTCTCCGTCTTTCCTTGCTATTCATGACAGCTCTGAGCGGTACAGGCCAAGCATTTCCTAGGCTGACCTCCACTGAGGTTGTCTCATGTTTTCCTCTTGGAAAAAAAAAAAAAAAAAACAGCCTGTGTGAGAAAACAGAAATTTCCGATAAAACAATGAGGAAAGAGCTATTCTTTTTCTTCCTGTATTATCGAGTGGATGGAACCATTTTGGGGCCAGATGGCAGAAGCCCTTTTACCAACAAAACCAGACTGTTTCCATTTGGCTTTTGTTGAAAACAAACAAGGTCCCTGGGCTGTGAGTGGTGGCTCTGCACTTTCTCCCAGCAGCCACACTGGCTGGTGGTCACAGGTTGCTGCCCTCTCTCCTGGCCCCAAGAACAGGGTGGTCCAACACTGTGGGCACCAGCCCCGCTCGGGACCTGTACTGAGAGACATGGCAGAACGTGGCAGTTGTATGGCCCCGTGGCTGCCACGCATGCCAGTTAGTTAACCTGCAGGGAAACAACCAACTTCTTGGCCTCCTAGACATCTGTACCTCTATGGCCACAGAAAATGGGTTCCAGAATCTCCTTGCCACAGATCCCAAAACCAAGGATGATGAAGCCACTTATAGAAAATGATGTACTTGCGTATCCAGCATTATGCAGTGTCAAGACTGTGCACAACTGGTGCACCGTGTTGTTTGGGGAACAAGGGAAATGTCTCGCCTCGTTCAGTAGAAACACAGCCAACATAGACCTAATCTATTTTCCCTTGATAGAGAGGGCCAGCCCTATGAGGGGTGATCAGAAAATACAGGCCTTATTTAATTTTACAGTAAAAGACAGGTTTCTACCAACCCCCCTCACTCTGAACACATTAACCCATCCTTGCTGTTTTTCGGAAGCAGCTCTAGAAGTCTTCCTGTGAAGGTATTTAATTGTGCCGTCCTGGCTGCTTCAATGCCCTGAATCAATTTAAAACATTTACCTTTATGGGTCATTTTGGCTTTAGGAAAGAGGCAGAAGTTGCGGGAGTCGAGGAGGACATGCATGAATGTCTTTACGAGCCCGCCTTGAGGGCATGCGGCAGCTGCATTCACTGTGTTTTGACCACACCTCATAAAGACACTAATGAGAGGATTTCCAGAGCTGCTTCAGAAAGTGACAAGAAGGGTGGGATAAGTATGTTTGAGTCAAGGGGGATATTTTAAAGACTAATTAGCAGCAATGTTTCTTTTAATAAATAATCAATGTATCTTTTGATAAATTTTTAAAAATGTAAATACCCTGTCCCTTAATTGTCTTAGGTCCCTTTCCAAAAGCCAAAGCTGTCTGATTGCTGGCTATTAGTTCTTTCCCATTTAGTTTCTCTATTGTGGTAAGAGGCCGGAGGTGGGAGCCCTGATGCCACCCCCAAAAGCAAGTTCCCCTGGGAAGTACTCTGGGCATTGCAGCTGGCACAGCTCTGAGCCATTCAGATTTGTGGCACTAAGCAGCTCCGTCCTGCACAGCAGCACCTTCGGCCACCTGTGATTTGGTTAAACCAGTCCCACACACCGGCCATCTCTTCCCTCTGGGTTTCTCGAGTCTTCTCCAATAGTAGTGACTTTACCATACCGACTGAGTCTGTTGGAGCTTTTCCCGTTTCTCAAGCCCGCTGCTTCTCCACCCTCATTATCGCTTTATTACAACTTTGACAACCCAGCAGCTTGATGTTAGGTTGGGAGGAGTCCAGACACCCTGGGCCCCCAACTCCTGCAGTTGGCCTTGGCCAAGAAGAGACCTGAATGCTTTCTCCCTCTGTATGAGGGGTGGTCCAGTTCTGCAAGCCAGTGTCCTTACTGCACGGAGCTGCTGGGCAGAGCGCAGCTTTGGGGCGCCTTCTGCAGCTCGGCCCCGGAGCACGTCGATGCTACCCTTCTTTCTGTGGTGACTCATGGAGTTTCCCTAGCAGATAAGGGGTGCTGAGTAATTTCCATCCATGAGCAAACAGGTGACTTGGGGATGGTTCTCTGGTCAGCACAAGCTGGTGCAGCGGCTCCCAGCTGGGCCAGGCAGGGAGACACCTGCTTCCCCCAGGAAGCGATGCTCTGCCACACTGGGTGAGGCTCAAGGCCCTCTCCTACCTGTGTTCCTTACTAGAAGGAAAGAAAATCCCACCCATGTCTTGGAACCCAACATTCTTGGGTTCTTTTTTTTTTTTTTTTNTTTCGGTATTTTTTTAGAGAATGGTCTACAGAGTATTCAGGGTTCCACTACTAGATCTGACTCGTAGTGATCCACCTGTTTACAGCCTCCCAAGAGCTGGGATTACAGGCCTGTGCCGCCATGCCCAGTCTCAGTTGCCATTTTAGCACACCCCAGGAGTGGGGCCAGCATGGCAGGCCCTGGGATTGAAGCCCCAGCCCCTTCTCCTGTTTATAGGTGCTTTAATCCACTGAGCTATTTGGCCAGCCCTCTCAGGTTCATTTCAGCCCTGAAATCCCTATACCTGCAATGCCCTGCCACACATGCTTGGCCTTCTGCGATGTTCACTTAGGAGTGAGCCATTGCCTGGGCCCAGGTAGGGACATGACTGTGGAGGGTGCAGAGCAGTTGCCCCCAGAATTGAGTGCTGTGCCAGTTGACCTCTGTGCTGAGGCCAGGTTCCCCTGAGACTTCAGTGTCTTCCCCCTTTTTGTGTCACATCTGCGTTTTCTAACCTTTCTTCTTTAGCCATCCTGAGGTAGGGCCATATCTCCGTTCCTGCACTACATACAGAGGGCAAAACTCAGGGCTTAGTCTAAGCCAGGACAGCTCTAAGTCAGATATGGCAGGGCAGGATCTCAGGGATTCACCTTGAATAGGACTAGATCACCATGCCCCACGTGAGCATAGCCAGGTGGTGTCCACTGCAGGCTGAGGTCTCTAGTAGCCACCACTTCTGTTCTCTACTCAGTGCGTCCAAACCATTGCCATGGTGGAGAAAAGGAGGGACAAAGAGGCCAGGACAGCCACCGTGGTCCTGGAGAGCAGAGCTCCAGTGTGAGGGGCCTCTGTGGAGGGGTTGGCATAACATCTGGTCCCAACGCCACCTCCAGCTGGCACTGCACTGCCCACTGTGAGTGCCCACCTGTGAGCTCTGGTATGAGCAGTGACAGGGATCTCAGCCAGCACTGAGGGGAGGGGAAGGGAGACCTGCACTGCAGCATCAGGCCCAACCAGGCCATGCCAGGATCTCCCTATGCATAAGGGACTGATGGAGATGGTCGAGGGTGGCTCTGCTGTATCCTCCTCCAAGCAGTGTGGTTGAAGGACTCTAGCTGCCTTCCTGGCACATGTGTGTTCCTGTCTGTGTACAGTGTCATGCATCTGAATTCAGTCCCGGATACTCTGGAGGCTGAGACAGAAAGATCTCGAGTTCAAGCCGATATGGATACTTAGCAAATTCCTGTCTCAAAGTGTGGAGGAGGTGGGGATAGAGCTCAGTAGGAGAGCCCAAGACCTGAGTTCAATCCTCAGTACCAGAAAAGAGGGAGGGATATTGTATCATGGCACAGCGAAAATATTGCCACCACCCTAGACATTTGCTCACCTACCACTGCTCGCTCTTGAATATTGCTCCCTCCACCTGAGGTTACCATTTACTTTGTGAATGTTGCTTCTTTTGTTCCTTTATCATTTATATGCACAGGGTTGTATACATATGTGTGTCCTACATAGTGATTTTTAACTTCGTGGAATCATTGCATGGGCGCCTGTGGCTCTTGCTGCTTAGCATTATGAGATGCATTCATAGCATTGCAGGCAGTCAGCGTTGTCCTTGGCCACTGCTGTGTGGCATTCCGTGGCTTCTAGTACCCATCTCTTGCCTATAGACCCATCTGCTAGATGCTAATTTCCAGCTTGCTGGCTCATAGATTATCACACACACCACTGTCTTCGGATGCTATCAGGCGTATGTAGGGGCAGAAACAGGGCACTCCAGCAGTGTCCAGTTGCAAGGGTCAGACCTCCTCCCTCATTTGGGGATTGCACTGCAGTCAGCAGTAACCAACATCTTGTGTCTTGCAGGTCGCCGGGATTGCCGTCCTTGCCATTGGACTATGGCTCCGATTCGACACCCAGACGAAGACCATCTTTGAGCAGGACACTCATAGTAACTCCAGCTTCTACACAGGTAACTGTGGCTTCCTCTACGTCTGGAGACTCCCTGTTGACCAGGGGCCTGGGGTCTGGGAAGGACTTGGTGGCAGGAGCCAGGCGTGGGCCTCTCGAGTTCTGCAGCTTTGCTGTGTAGTTGTCCGTGTGAGCTCGCGTCCTACTGATGTGGTCTCTTTTCATGTTAGCTGAGCTTGGCAGTTTGACTGTTCTCTGATGTGAACTTAGCTCTGGCCAAGTCTGTCCTAAGGATGGCTTTTAAGGTGTCATCCTTCTCCTAATTTGGAAATCGTTGTCCTGGGGCTGTGCTGCAACAGGAAGAACCAGGTGGCTCTTCTCCCCAGTATTTAAAGCAAGACTCAGCTGGAGGCGAACCAGCCTCCTGCACAGTGAATTAGGGGTGCTGTGTGCATGGCCCTGTGGTGGAGCTCTTGCCTGGCATACATAACCCCGGAGTTCAATCCCCAGCACCACCAAAGGAAGTTAATAGGAGAAAGAAGAGCCTGGTGCTGGGGTAACTGCTGTGGGGTTGGTTTAATTTGTTTTCTAACCTCTTTTAACAGAAAGGTTTCCAACTTGAACACAGCTAGGATCCTCTGAGCACATCCAGGCCTGGCAGGTTTCGATGTACACAGATCCTCTTTGTCAGCTTCTCTAGCATCTTTCTGTCCCCCTTGCTGCCAAACAGCTTCTCTAAAAGGAGGGTGCACCCGAGCCTGCCGAAGGCGTCTTCTGGGCTTCCCAGCAAACTCGGACTTTGTGGTTCTGCTTTATGCCTGGTTTGGGGAATAGGAACCATTTCATTTGTGAGAAACCCCAGCCCCCTATTTTTAGGATGAAGCTGTCATGTCATCCAGCTCCCAGGGTAAGTTCGGTCACTTCCTTCCCACCCACCACAGTTATTTTTACAGAAGACAGAGGAGCTGGTGAGGTTTATCTTCTAGGCTTGGGGACCCATGGTACTGGCCAGCCACGTGGACCTTCCCTTCTCTGCCTTCCTGGACGAAGGACAGAAGCTCTGTAAAAACAGCCAGCTGGGTTGTGCAGTTCCTGCGCCCCGTGGATAGTTTTTTTGGTTTTCTGCTTTTTGTTGGTTGAGGGCTTTTTTGGGCATGGCTCACTATTGTCAGGATGTGAGAGAAAGAGAAGAACAGAGTGTTTTGTTTGTTTTAATCTGCGCACACAATCTTTAGGGAGTGGGTTTCCATAGTGCCTTGACTTGTTTTAGCCATAGAGAATTTTGTGAGTCTGTTGTGACCACCCTGTAGAGCAGGAAGCAGGGCCTACAGCCAAGGGACACCATGTCCCACCTCTAGTCCTGCTGGCCCGGGGCCGGCAGGCCTGCCTTCAGGATGGGCGTCAGTCCAGGCCGCACTCCTGAGCAAGAGCCCATGTGCCTCTGTTTCAGAAAAGCTCCTCAGCCCCCCTGCCATTCTGGCAGCTCTTAATCCCCCAGGTTGGGTTTTTGACTTTGTTTCTGTGGTGCTGGAAGTGGAATCCAGGACCTCACACATGCTAGGCAAGCAGGCCACAACTGAGCTGCTCCCAACTACATGTTCTTCTGTACATTACTTTGTGTGTGTCACAGTATGGAGAACTCAACCCAGGGCCTGGCACTGAGCTACATCCCCAGCTCTGTTTTTATTTTATTTTTTTAATTTATCTTGGTACTGGAAATCCAACTCAGGACCTTTAGCTTGCTAAGTAGGCACTGTGCCACTGAGCTACCCAACCCTTATAACTTTATTTTGAGATAGGGTCTCAGTAAATCTCTAAATTGCCCTGGCTGTGTTTAAACTTGCCACCACCTCCTACTTCTGCCTCTGGACCAGCTGAGATTATAGCCAAGTACCAGCGTGCCTGGTGCCTGTATTTTGTTTGACGAATTCTGTATTTTCAGATGTGGGAAGCAAGGATCTCATTGGTAAAAAGATGGGCTAGGAGGGAGGCCCTGGCATTTCTAGCCCTGTCTGTTGTGTCACTTGCTCACTGTTATAGTTTAATCCTCATAACTCCATGTAGAGTGCATCCGATATCAGAGATGAAGAAAGCAAGGCCTCAAGGCTAAATAATAACTATCCTTATGTGAGAATCTTCGAAAGTCTGCACAGACCCAGTGTTCCCACTTGTGCGAGCAAGGTGGGGCCTTTTGATTTCTCCTAAATTGTGGTCAGTGTCTCTAGCCAGCAGGTGACAGAGGGAAAGCTGTGCAAGGTGGCAGCAAGGTGACAAGCACACGGGTAAAGGAACCAAGACCTTCACAGGGTGCAGATCCTGCATGTCAACGCATGGCCCTCTCAGTAGCAAGTGCCCTCAGGTGATGGGGTGTGAGTGACACTGCAGAGACACGGCACTCCAGGTGAGGCTAGGAACCTCACAGACCCTTGCAGCTAGACCTGTCCTGGGCCAAAGGACTCAGCGTTATAGTTTCTTCCGCTCACAGAGACCGGGGCTGCTGCTGGTGACCCTGGGACATCAGCAAGCTGAGTGGCCACCTGGG
>NDGN011399847.1:0-10400 GCA_002564285.1 Tympanoctomys barrerae | reverse complement strand
TGTGACCTCAGGTGCAATTCTGAACCTCTGCGGTCCAATCTCTTTCTCTGTGTCAGGGGAATTAAACGGTGCCTGTCCCACTGGGGTACTGTGAATTGGATGTGTTAATGTCTCTAAAGTGCTTGCGATGCCGTTAGGCACACCCGCTAATGTGTCAATGCCTACAGCAGCACTGCAAGGGAGCTTCTGTGTTACCAGTTCTACTTTCAAATGAGGACACCAAGGCTTTGGTAATGAACTTGCCCAGATGCCTTGCTAGAAGTGGGCTGTCTTGCGCTGAAGACTTGGGTGTTGTGCGTGGCGCTATATCGCCACTGAGTTCTGGGACGGGGTCCAAGGTCTGGGACCAGGTGCACGGAGGGGTGATTCCAACCAAGATCATCCAAATCTTCCATGAGCATGGGGGGAGGGGGGAGAGAGAGAGAGAGAGAGAGACAGACAGACAGACAGAGACAGAGGCAGAGAGATGGGGCAGAGGGGTTCTCTGAGGCCATTCTCTTCCCTTGGGACCAGATGTTGGGGTGAAGGTTGCTTGTGGGAGGGTGAATCCATGTGACAGGGGGAGGTGGAGGCAGAGAGGAGGCTGAGTGCCGCCTTCTTCCCTGGGTAACGCAGACCCTCCTGCTGAGTGGGTTCAGTCCTAGGGACCCAAAGTTGGGCTGCAGGAGTACTGTACCTGAGGGAGGTGTTCCTGTCCCCTGCTCTGTCCATTTTATGGGCAGATTTTGAGGGCCCAGCTCTGGTGAAACAGGCTCCCACTCCTGGTATTGCTGCCCTCTTCCCTGAGCAGAGAACCTATTCCTTAGATGTGGGGATCTGACTTGGATTTGCCGCTTACCCTCTTTCCAAATGCCCAGTCTCATTTCTTTTATGACCTATTAGGTGGCTATTGGCTCATGAGCCATGTTTGTTCTAGAAAATGTGGCCAATGTGGCAGAGAAAAGGTAGGTCTAGTGAGTTCTGGGTGCAGTAGTTAGACATGGGTGGGACCGGAAGTCAGTAGAAGACGCTGCAGGCTGATTAAAACAGCAGAATCTTAGAAAAATATATTAAAAAAAAAAAGAAAAAGAAAAATATATCATTGTAAAAGTGATCTTTTCCTGGTTCAAATGCTGGAAGGCAGATATGCATGAAGGGGAGAAATTTCCCACATAATAACAGTGCTCCACGGTGTTTTGGCATTTCTGGCCCAGTGTTGGCCATCCCCTCTCCCGCTCCTCCTTCCCTCACTCATGATTCCCCAGAGTACGTTACTGCCCACTCGTGCCAGGTGCTGTGAGAGTAGGAGGGCTCAAGAAGTTGCATCTGCGGGGGCCAGGACAGGCCAGGGATGGCAGAGAATAAAATGCTAGGGCCAGGGAGCCCTCAGGCGCCTCACCAGGGAGGGGCAGCTCTGCCTGGCCGTGAGTGGCCTCTGGACTCCTAGGTATGCACCTTGCCGTCTTTTTCCACTATAAAATTGGGCCCTAGGACCTTATTTTTTTTCACTTAATGTTAGGAACATTTTTTCAGAATCCTGAAAATTTCCTACTGAGGGTGAGGTGACTCAGTGATCTGGGTCTCACCTGTGTTGGAGAGTACTGTCAACAAAAGGGGTGCCCAGCACTCTCAGAGGGTGGACATACGGGGTGGCGTCCTTTCCTCCTCCTCCTTCTCCCTTGTCCTCCCCAGTGTTTCAGCCTAAAGTCTTGACGAGGCCTGTCTTTAGGCCAGGTTCAATACCATTATCTCCATGCAGCCAAGCTTGTCTGCTCGCTGCAGACAGGATGGGACCCCGGGCAGTTCTGACCCTGCGCTGCCCTGCCCTGGCAGAGTTCAACCAGCATCTCGAGATGTGGGGAAGCCCACAGGAGGCAGCACGTGTGACGTGATAACACCTGTCCCTGAGGGCTCCAAGGACACAGAATCCATGCTCCTTGTCCCTGACAGCCCTGGAGCCCCTGCCTTGGGGACTTTCCCTCTGCACTGCCCCTTCCCAGCAACCCCAATACACAGTCTGTTTCTCTGAATCCTGCCTCTGAAGGATTGACCATCCTTCTAGGCATGTTGCAAATCAGCCTAGTCCCAGGGCCACTGAGCAAGGTTTCCTTATTAAGGTTTGGGGCCTTAACATTGTTCTGCTCACAGGTACAGATTCCCTGTGAATGTCATCATCATGTATATCTAAAATGTACCAGTAAAATAAAGTTTTTCTTCTTTGCACTGAGCTACTATGGAGTTTTCTTGGAGAGTAGCCCAGGAGCCTTCGCGCTCCAGCCTGTAGTCTCTGTCGCACGATGGCCAGAGCCCTGCAGAGTAGCGTGGTACCCACTGTGTGAGGATCAGAGGATCAGAGGACCCACTGCGCAGCTCCCGGCCTTCTGTGCCCAAAGACTAGAGGAAACTCCAGCTCAGAGTTTATGTGCGTTCCAGCTGTTGCTGCCACTGGAGGGACAATCTTCTCTAAGCTGGGATACCTGTCCTCAGGCCCCTCAGCAACTTGACTGGATCCTGTCTTGAGTATTCCCTTTTATGCTGTCCCCCATGGTTTGCCCAGAGGCAGTTTTGGGGAGACTGGGAAGGCATGGCCACTGCGTGAAGGCTGAGAATGGCTTTGGATGCGCCTGCTTGGGACACCGGCATTCACCATGCTGTGCCTTTCCGTGGAAGCTGTGCTCCCTGGGTGACCCAGGTCCCAGGAGTCAGGCTGGCCTGGGAGCGCTGGCTGGCGACTCCCCTGGATGACCAGGCCGACTGCGGCTTTAGCTGTGGGACCCCAGGCACACATTTGCTCATGTGGAGACCCTGCCAGGACACTTTGGAGTAGGGACAGAGGCTGCAGTGCTAGATGTCCCCTGAACAGGTGCTGGTGTGAGAGCCCTCCGAGGCTACAGTGGAAGGAGCCAGGCCTAGTGGGGCTTCTGGAAGCCCCCAGGATAGGTACACATGCGAAAGCTGCGTATATACTGTACACAGCCCTACCTGCTTGGGTACCGAGTAGCTTCACTATTTCCAACAACCTGCAGGAGGTGCCTGTGTTCCTGGCTTGCCCAGGACACTGTCTTGGGGAGCGAGATTCCCAGCTTGCCTGTCCCCTAACATCCTGCTTCAACTCCATTGAACAGCTAAGTTCTGTCCTTGTGGGTACAGCCCAGACCCCCAAGATCACCCTGCTGCCCCCAACACAGACGCTAGGACACTTGCTGTGACAAAACCACAGTGGCCAGACTTGTATCCTGAATGCAAGCTGACTTCAAATGCCATCCCTGACAGCTAAGGCCAGGGAGCCTGGAGGAGGCTGCTGCTGGCCCTGAAGGGGTGCCAGGACCTTGGTGTAGTGACAGATACAGGATTTCTAGAAAAGTGGGTGCCAGAAGATGGCCCTGGGGTCTAAGAGATGCTTGCTCCTCAAAAAGATATTTGGGTGGGTCTTTCTGGTGAGGAGAAAAGACTTAGAGAAACATGAGTTTTCTTTCCTTCTCAGCAGCTCACAGGTGGGAAAAAATTTTGAATCAGGAGCGGAGGACCTGGTCCGTAAAAAAAGAGTGTGCGCCCCCTGCAGGGCTCCTCTGGCACTGCAGGCAAATTGGTTGAGCTTAAACTTTGTCTTGGTGCCCTGCCGGCTCTGTAGGACTTGAGAAGGCCACCCGGCTGTGATCCTGGGAGAGCAGTGTGGCGCTGAAAGACCACAGCCTGGGGTGATGTGGGGGATCTGGGAAGGAAAAGGATGCCACAGGGCTGTAGGATCTGTTGTGTGAGATGTAAATTGTTTGGGTTAGGGAGGTGGTGTTACCACAGGGTGTGATGATCGAGGAGAAAATGAGTTCAGCAAAGTGCCTGGCACGTAGATGCTAGCCTGAGGAAGAAATAACTGCAGAGGACACACAGAGGAAAATAGTGTGAAATCTTCGGTAGCGCTTTGTCTGACCTTTGCAAGTCCAAAAGAAGGGTTCTGAGGCCAGCGTAGAAGGACGGTAGGCGCCCGGTGGGAGAGTTTCAAGGCATGAGGAATCCTACTCCGGTCTGCAGGATGCTTTGGATGCATAAGGGCTGCTCCTGTAGGTGCGGGGTCCAAGGGAAGAACTCTAAGGATTCGCAGGGCAGCCAGGCAGCCGCGGGGATTCTTAGCAGGATTGGGGTGGGGGTGGGGAGCCGGGTGGTCCTGAAAATAGCACGCAAGGATGAGCGGCAGGAGGGGTCAGGGGGGCACAGGCCCCTCGTATCAGTGTCACACGAGGTGTGTGTATGTCTCTCTAGGGGGCACTTTGGGGTCCCACACTTCTCTGTCTAACAAGATACAGATGACCCCTTCGCTCAAAGCAAGGCAGCTTGAAGCCTGTACACTTGAGAACACAAGGGCAGAGGGAAGGGTAGTGTGAAGCTCAGTGAAGTCCTCCCGCCCCTCCTCACCTGAGGCTACCCCGGGGATTTTGTGTCCCAGCTGCACCCTAAGCCCTCCTTGCTTCTTTCTGGGGAACATCAGGTCAGTACTTCTCACAGGCGCTAACGTCACCGGGGTCATCTTTGCCTCAGCCCCTGTCTGTCCTCTCCTGCCCTCCCCACAGAGCCTCCCAGCCACTTGCTAGCTGGTTCCTATCACTTCCGAGGCCGTCGCGAGTTCCAGCCCTGTCTTCTTCCACACAGGCGCCCTGTCCACCGTCCCGAACTCCTTCAGAGCTTCCCCACTGGTCTGACTTGCAGTTATGCATCCAGCCCAGGGACTCTCCAGCATCGCTCCTGGGGAGTTTTCCCAAGCGGGGCTGTGCCCCAGCTGCTCCTTTGGCCAGGGAACCTCCAGAGGCTCCCTTATCTGCTAACACGTGAAAAGCCCAAACTCTTTAACTTAGTGTAGGAGGCTCTGCAAAACCCCCTCCCGGCTCTACCTGCCTCGGCCACCATTCCAGTAGCCCTTTCATTTCTGTCCAGCCAATGTTGATTATTCCTGAAAGTCCTGCATGCTTTTGCCCTGCGGTGTGGACCTTAGTGGTCAACACAACACTCTATGAGTGGCGGTGTTGTCCCCTGGGTGCCAGGCTCCAGCAGGACATGAGATCTATCTGGCTTTGCAAGCTTGCCTTGGAGGTCCTCAGGCTCGGTTCCAGCCCTCTGTCCATCTGCCCTCTTTGCTGTTTTTTTGGGTGGTACAGTCTAGACTCAAGCATTATGTGAAATATTTGAAGGTAACATTTTGACATTGTGAAAGGGCTGGGGGTAGTTCCAGGGAAGATCAGGCTGGCTGTGGCAGGCACATACATGCACACCTGACTGCCTTAGATCTTCTTGCTTTTTCATAGTCTTCCCTTCCCCTGCCTAGAATGTCCCCTTTGACCCAGGTCAGCATCCAGCCTGCTACTCACATCTACCCTGCTCTTTTTGCTTGCCTTCTGTTTGCCTTATTAATTACTCCCCCCTTCTCCCTAGGGGGTCCCCATCCAAATGGCCCTTCTCATTGCATAGAGTCTGTTTCTCCTCTGAGTTTTGACATGGTCCATATCAGCCCTGGGCACCTCCTCTTTGGATTACCCCTGTTCTAAGCAAGTGACATTGTTTCTCTAAGAAGGTGCCAGTTTGTTTGCCAATCTCCATTGTCACCAGATCATTCCCTGGCCAACTTTGGGGGTAGGCATGGACAAGGGCTTTAATTAATTCGCTTTGTGCCCAGCCTGGCTCTTGCCCTTGCGTGGCGGGCTGGTGGTCCCTTATGATGGTGATGATGATGGTAGTCTGAGGACCTATGTCTAAGTGTCACCAGGAGTGTCTTCAGAGAGGAGAGTGGAGTGGGCCTGTGCTTCTCTATAAGAATACTCTGAAGGTGTCAGATGCTCAGGAACCAGGCCAAACTTGGACAAAAGGAAGAGACAGAAGAAGAGGAAAATGAAACAAGCTAAGGAGAAGGGCTCCTGTATTCTTGAAGGAGAGGGAAGGTTCCCAGGGTGGCAGGAAAAGCAGATGGAGCCCCAGAGCTGCCAGGGCTTCCAAAGGTCTGGCTTCGTTCATTCTCCGCACAGGATACTCTGGGTTCTGTCCTGTGCTGACTGCTATTCTAGCAATAGAGAACCTCTTAGTGGATAAAGCAAGCTTGGCTCCTCCTGCCATGGGATTTGACCCAGGCGAAAGGCCTGAGTGACGCATCTACCACCCTGTGCTTGTCCTGAGCACTCTCATGGCTAATCTGGCAGTTGCTTCCTGCCCACTGTAGGCCATAGCCCCCATGGGGGTGAGCCTAGAGACCTCTAGAGGGCCCGGGGCAGATGCAAATAGGAGTCAGGAGAAAATGTTCTGAGCTTCAGGGTGAAAATTTGTTTATAAAGGGCCTGGACACAATGTCCAATTGTTAGGTACTTTTTCTGGGACCAGGCCACCCGATTAGTAAGACAGTTGTATAACTTCTTCTTCTTCTTCTTCTTCTTTTTTTTTTTTTTAAAAAAAAAACAACATATTTTATTTTGTGGAACAGTTGTAGGGTCACAGTAAAATCAATCAGAATAGTTTCTTATTAATAACTACTCCTCAACTTTTCCGGTTTCTAGAGGCTGCCCACACTCCTCAGCTTAGGGCCCCTTTTTGAACAATGGGCAGCCAAGTCCTCCTCACACAGCCATTGGGCCCTCTGTTCTGATCACCTCTTACACTTTTAAAGGCTAGCAGGATCAGTTACCTAACCCAGGATGACGCCTATATTTTGAAGTCATTAGGTGGGTTGTAACCTCTATCCCACCTGCAATCTTTATTCCCTTTTCTACTGTAACGAGCACAGAAAAGCCAGGTCTGAGGCAGTGACATCTTTGGGAGGGGGACATTATTACGCCCACAACCTCCTTTTCCTTGTAGAGGGCTTTACTGTCATATGTATTAAGAAGTCTAGAAGCAGGGTGGCTCCCGGAGGGTACGGTCACAACTGACAACACTGCAGACTCGGGTCCCCACCACCTCTGCTTTGCTGTCTTCCATGTACAATCCTGTCTTTTGCTTTTGGGTGCAAGATGGTTATGACCTTCTGAGGCCCTGTGTAGACATGTCCACACTCCAGGGGAGAAAAGAGGCTTTTTCTTCTCGTGCATTACTTGAACAGCGATGGTACTTCCCCAGAAGCCCTCAAAAAGAATCTCACACCTTGTAGATCAGCACTGTGAGACATCTTGGTTTATCCTCTGCCATGTGTGGCTGAGGACAGAGGGCGAGGCAGAGTGCCAAGTGACTTTGGCCAGCAGGCTTGGCTTGAAGGCAGGCCACCCTCGGCTCCTGTTGTGTTCACAGGATGAATACATCCAGCTGGGGACTTTGAATCGTCAGGGCAACTGTGTACTCTCTTGGGGGGGAGGGAAGAAAAATAGCCAGACTAGAGCAAAATGTTTCCGTAGCTCTAGTGTGGGTTACGGATTTCACCTTGCAGGCAGCAGCCTTCAACATGGATACCAGCAAGTTCACAGAGAACCTGCAGCTAGATCCAGGTTCATCCCAGAAAAGTGGATGGTGAGGGCTCATTGAGTTCTGCAGGGGTCAAATCAGCTTCTGTACCACCTCTTAGCGGGGCACCTTCCAGAGTTCTTTGGGTGTATGTGCATGTGTGTGGCGGTGACCCGTCAAGAGTACCTGGTGAGTGGGGACTCGTGGGCAGTGGGGGTGGCTCCTTCTTTGTAGGTTAAAGACTGGGGCAGGCTATTTTCTTCCAGAAAAGATGTTTTTCTGCTTGTAACAGGTTCTCTCAGACCTGGCTTGGCCTTACCTAAGTTCACAAGCTGAGCCTCTATGAATGACCCTAGGGAAAGTCCACAGAAGGTGGAGTTTGTTCTGGTTTGCTTCTATTTTATGAGTGTACCTTTCAGGGTGAGTGAGTGTTGCATGGTGGCTCTTGCTAGCCCCATACCTATGCTGGTTAATTTGGGGCCATCAGTGTGCTCAAGGCAAAGGCTCCTTTGAGAGCTGGGTTTCTGGTGCTGGGTTCTCTTTGTTATAACTGTCACTAAGAAATTCATAAAAATATTCTTTATCTCTTTGCTGCTCTCAGGAAGAGCTTTCTTTTTCTAATGTTCCACCCTGCTGTCATAATTGGCCCCTGCAGAAGGTTTCAGTGGCCTGGTGGGCCAGTCCTGGAATCAGAAGTCTTAACAACTTCTCTTTGTCCTTCCTTGCTGTGGAGCTTCTTGACAGCTTCAGAGACCTGAATGATGGAAAAGTGAGCTGCGTAGCTTCAGGAAGGGTGGAGAGGCAGCTTGCTGAGTCTTGGAGGAAGAGCAAAAGCAGCTGTACCAAGGCCACCCAGCAGAGCTCCAGAGTTGGCGATTCTACATTTCTCCAAGGTGTGTTGGGAACAGGGACATCCCAGAAAGAGAGGAAGAGTCACGAGTGCCTAAGGAAGAGGAAGAATCCACTTGCCCGTGAGGTCTCCTACAGACTAAGCCAGTGGCCCCTGGGTCTAGTTTTCCAATAATTCCTTAGCTCGGGTCACTTATCAGTTTTGGATGCCAAGGAAAGCCAGGCTTCTTGAGGCTGCAAAGGCTGGGTGGAGGCTTGTGTTTCCTCTGTTCCTTGTCTGATCCCTGGGGAGAAACACTCCCATGGGGAAGGTGCCCGCTGGCCTGTTGGGCAACTTCAACATCATGATCCCACAAGTCAGCTTGCAGTTTTCAGGAAACTCATCTAATCATTTGATCATTTCTTCATTTCACAAATATTTACTGAGAACCTACCATGTGTCCAGCTTTATATGGTCATGAGGGACACATAAGCCTATAAGATTGACTAAAACAGATTGGCCCTGGACGTGGACATGTCACATTCTCAGGTCAGTTTTGCTGCAGCAGGACTTCTGTAAGAATCTTTCCTATTCCCAGGGCCTCAGGGTAGGAGTGCATTTTCCTTGTGCTACAGGCCCTGGACCCCACCGAGAGCTTATTTGTTCTCATACAAGAATGATTTTCTCCAAGACTCAGTATTTTCTAACAATCCAGGATATAAGGCATTTCTTTAGTTTCTGTAGCTAGCACCACAGAGGTGAGCAGATCCCTCCACTGCATTTGCACCTGCAGTTTTGGGCAGGTTGTGTAGCAATTCAGAGCTCAATGCCAGGTACACAAGGCTCTCTCCAATGGAGAAACACGGTGCAGGGACAGTCAGAGAAACCCTGGCTTTGTGCCCAAGCAGCACAGATATCAGCTAAGAAAGCTGAGCGTCCGTTAGCTGGAATATTAGGGTCTGAGATCAGTAGTGACCCAAAAGAGCCCCAGAGCTGGTGACATTTATCCAAGGTGGGTTGGGGACAGGGACATCCCAGAAAGAGAGGAGGAGTCATGAGTGCCTGAGGGGCTGCAGACCCTAGAAGATCAGAGAGGGCTTCAATGTCTAACTTCACAAGAGTAGAGACTGATGAGGGACTTGATCCAGTTGCAAAGTCTGTGGATGCAATGATTTGTATTTTCTGTCCACTACATGGATTAAGAACTAGGATGCACATCACATTTGCATGATGGCAGTTTAGCATGTCCCACTACATCTAAGTGACTAAGCTCCATTGAAGATGTGTGTGTGTCACCAGTGAGGCTACTGTGCTGGGTGGCAGTGGGCCCCTGGGTGAGTTCCTCCCACTTGCCCTGGAAAGGGAGTCTCCGGTCTCCTGCCTCTCCTCAGGTGACCTTGTCACCAGTTCTCAGGGCCATACATCTACACAAGACCAAAGCATGCCCTTGTATTGCTGCTCTTGTCTGGAGGGAGCTTCTTATTGTCCCCTGTCATCTTTACTGTCCTGTCTCTCCATTGACATTCCCCCCGCCCTTGCTGTCCTGCTTTGACAAAGAGGTCATGCTGAGCCACAGAGTTTTCAGAAATGTCACTAGTACCCTGCCCTGCCCACAGCCTACTACTTCCTCTCCTTTTAGGGGAGATGTTGCTGCTTGGGTAGGCAGGACACTGTAGCCCTTGGTGTGTCTTCTGCCTGAACTTGCAGTCTGAACCCCAGATGTGCTTAGCAAAGTCAAGCACTTTGGATTCACAAAGTCAGCCCTGCTGGGAAGAGAAGGACCCCAGGCCTACAACAGTTTCCCAAGGATGTGCCACATCTGTGCTGCCCACCTGCCAGCTCTCTGCTTGCCTGGAGGCACCACTCTCTCCCCCTCATAAGACAGTTTTTGGGGTGCCTTGAGGGGCTGTGGCAAATCATTTTCCCACTATGAGTCACATATTCCTGGTGACATTGTGTGTCCCTTGCACGTCTGGAATTCATCTTGCTGTGTATGGGGGGCAGCCAGGGTATGCGTGTGGCTGAGGGCAGTGACGTGAAAGCGTAGGAGACTTTGCTCAGATAGGAGCCAGGGATGTAGATGAATGTGACCTTGAAGAGCCCTCTTCTGGGCCAGACCCTGGTGGAACAGCAAAGTGGAGACTTGAGGAGGCAACAACAGAAGGAGCGCTAGGAGCTTCAGAGC
>NDGN011399830.1:0-10732 GCA_002564285.1 Tympanoctomys barrerae | reverse complement strand
TTTTTTTAGTCCTGTCAGATTTCTTAGAAAGCAAACTAACAGCTTTTCAAATAACAGAGCTGCTGAAATCTTTTTAAGCTACTGCCTATGGGAACTGTTCAGGCAACAGGTCTTTCTAAGCCCAGGAGAGAGAGCCTGGTATTGAGAGCTGAGCTCATTAGGACTATGGTAGAATTGAGCATTCTGAGAATCACACATGCAGGACTGTGGGAAATGACATTCTACCACTATGGATTTTACTGCTCCATGCAGTTTGAACTTTCAGTGATTTTAGGTTATGAAGAAAGGAGGTGCCAGTGAAACTCAGAGTAGAATAGAGGGAAGGACATGGTGTCATCAAAACCATAGTGAATATTTAAGTTTTGAAAAGCTGACTAGAAAACTATGAGTTGGGCTGACGAGATAGTTCAGCAGACTAAGCGCTGGCTTAGGCAAGCGCAGAGACTGGGGTTCGAGCCTAGGCATGACATGCCAAGACAGCCCCGCCCCCAGTGCTCAGAGCTGGCCACTGAGACAGGGTGTGGTGGTGCAGACCTGTCATTGCAGTGCTGGGGGAGGGTAAAAAGAGGAGGATCACTATGCATTCAAGCTTCATAGTGAGTCCCTGTACCAAATATTTAAAAAAAAAATAATGAATGAGTTGCCTTTGAGAGTCAGGAGCCTCATTGTACTGATATAGTGAGTCCGTTAAAAGAAAACACACCGTCATGTCTTTATGAGCCTGCCTTTCTGTTCTATGGCATTACAGTTGCCCTGACTCCATAGAGCAACCTTGAAACTTCAGGTGAGGGTAGGAGATGAGTGGATATCATTTAGTTGCATGAAATTGTAATTAATTAGGTTACTGGTTTCTGACTCTCTCTCACATTCATTCAGAATTCATTTGTTGCTCTGCTGTGCCCAAAATTAAGACTGGTGAGGCTCTGCACTGCACCTCCGAGCACAGGAACGTGGGGCACCTTGAGATGCCCAGGATGACATGAGCCCCAGCCATGGGAAGTGTGCTCAGTCTTCCCAGATTCTGGAGTCCTGGTCCATTTCCGCTGGAGAATCCTGCACTGTGCTCTCAGGTACAATGATGAGCACGTAAGGGCACAAATGTGGGAATCCTCGGGGCTCGGTTCCCATGGGGTTTCCTTGGGCCTGAATTCTTCTGCTCTCAGCAGCACTGAAGTTGCTCACCAAATTCCCTTCCTGAAGCCAACCTGAAATCCATGAGCCTTCTCACAGTGCATCCCATGGAATCTTGGGAGCAAGAATGCTTCAGTTAGTAGTTACGAGGTATTTGTTGTGGCTCTGTTTCAGTCTTCACCAGCTTTTTCTTAAGCTGCCATGTGACTGGCACAGAAGGCTTCTGCGTTTTGTACCAGGAAACCTGAAGCTTTCCCATCCTCTTTACACTTGACTGGAAAAATTCCCTTTTTTCAAGGACAAAATGGGGTAGAAAATGAACCATTTATGTACTGAGGATTTGTATAGTGAGTTTGGATTTCTTACCTATTATAGTACCTGCGGAAAATGGCAGAAATAGAATCTTTTAAACTTCTTTGTGATGGAGTTATGCTGCAGATCAAACATCAGAACTGATGTGGCTTAGAGAGCGCCTTTTGATCACTTCCTGTAGTGTGCGGGTGATGTCCTCAAGTTCTCTGAGCCATGACAGACTCACCCCTGAGTTTAAGTCATTTCTGAAAGTTCATGGAATAAAAACAATCAACAATGTGGGCAAGACTGATCGCTGAAACCCTCATCTGTGTGCCTTTGCAGTGCAGAGATGGTGCAAAGTGTGGCAGCGTCAAGAGACAGACGAGGGTCATTTAACATCTTCCACGATCCACTAGGTTTGTACTTTTTAACTTGCATGGTGACTCCTTGAAGCTGCAGTTGAAATGAGGCAGAGAAAGATGCAACCACCTAGTTCCATGCCATCAACAAGGCTGTCAGTTATCTAACAAAGATGACTTGCTGACAGGTCCTTGTGTGCCTTTGAAAATCTGCAGATTTTTGCCTCAGTCTTCCCCAGAAGAAACACTGAGCTTTGGCTCTATCCTCTTACGAAGAGTCCTGGCTTCAGCACTGGGATGTACAGTAATGGTTGCTACACAACATATCTTTTGTTAGGAGGAATGAAGTGCTGGAATTGAGTTCCTTTGACTTGACTTTCAAAGCCATCAGGTAGCTGAGTGACTCTTCTCATGTCCCCTTTCTAGTTCTTCATCACAGTCAGCCCATGGCCCCTGGGAGAGCCTTGGCTGGAGTCACCATGGGGGAAAAGATATGCCTTGTGTCTCTGTTTCAGGACATTGAGACAGGACCGTGTCCGTGTCCATGTGGATTTGACAGAGTTCAGAGATTGAAGATTGTCAGTCTAGCAGTTCTAAAGAGAGCAGCACTGGATGTTATAAGACATACGACCATGGAGAGGGAATCTTCACAGCTGAGTCTTCAAACACTTTCCTGTATCATCCTGCCACATTCCAAATTAAGGCCCAAAGCATCTCCTTTCCTGATGTTAGTGCGAAGACACACGGCACACTATGACCTCGTCTCTTGGTTACTCAACACATCACTCACTAGGTAAAGTGAATATTGAATCCTATCCTAGAAAAAAAAAATTAGGTTTCTGTAGGAAAGTGATTAAGGCCATTGCAAGGTGAAATGCCTCCTGATCTTGAGAGGGAGAAGATGCTCTAGAAATAAAAATACCTAAAAATGCCATGGAACCAAAAGGAGCTGTGTTCTTGTTGAAAGATGTTCAACGAAGAGCTATATCCATAGGAGATGTCATAAGGCCAGTGATTCTGCTGACACTTTTTTACTGTTTTAAGGCAGTAAAACAACAAAGTTCCAGTCTACAAAACCCAGGCTTCCTGGGCTTAGACCAGGCAGGCAGCGTGTAATACCCAGGTCTCATGTGCTGGTAGGAAGGAGCCCTGTTCCTTACTTTCCTGGTGGCTTCTCCTGAGAGGCTGTTGGAGATGAGCTCCTGTGAATCAGTACCCACCTCTGTGCACCAGCACTCATCTTCTGGGTCTCCATAGGCTTTCTATGAGAACTTCAGGAGCTGCCCGTGGATGGAAAACTCATTCTCTGGCCAGGTGAAAGGTCCAGAGACACATGTTTGCAAGAGGAGCCAGTGTGCAGTGCCTTTCTGGATTCTTGGACCACTTAACTTCCCCACAAGGCTCTCAATAGAGATGTTGAGATATGCGATAGGTACTGCAATCATAAGTGTGCTGGGACCAACACTTGTAAAAATGGAGAGGAGGCAGATTGGGCAGATAGAAGCATCTTGCTATCTGAAAGCTTTCTGAAGCCTGGGCCTCCACAGCAGTGATTTCTGAGGCTTCAGTAGTCCCTATCAGGCCTTTGTGTCTAGGGCACTATGCTCCAAGATCATGCAGTCACCAGGGACCTTGTTCCACTTGAACAAATGGCTTTCTCTGATGTAGACACACAGATATCTTAGTCGCTCAGTTGTAGACTGAGTATGTAGGAGAATGGAATGAATGACCCCAGGTTCTGAATTCTGTGATACTATACAATATTTACACATGTGGGACTGATTTATTTCACTTATAAGTATATGAATTCTGTATAGGTTTTTAGCTGACCCAGGCTCAGCTGCAGAAAGGATTCTCCCATGAAAGGGGGAGCTAAAGGTGGTATTTTCTGCTGCACAGTCATGGTGGCACCAAAGATGGCTCCTATGTGCAGAGAGCATTCTAAGCTTGTCACAACCCTGAGAAGGGAGTTCTCAACCTTGAGCAATCGGCACCACTCATGTATTTCACCGCCCTCCTCTTCTTGATGTCTGTGGTTTCTCCCCAAGAGTATGCTGAGGTCCGTGGTCATCTGTTCATGTGTGTGTGTGGATGAGCTGAGTGTTCCTTGCCCTGTTGGCCCCATGAGGATGCAACCCTCCCCACTTGTCACTACCTGCTGAGACCTGAACCTGAGAGAGCCCTTGATCATCCCAGAAGCCAGATCTTTGTCTTCCTGATCTAGGATTACCTCAGTGATGAGAAACTCTCAGCCTGATGCTCTCTCCCAGACTTTGGAGCATCTGCTCGCTGCGAAGGAACAGGGGACCCAGCTCAGGATGTACCAGGGCTCCTCCTTCTCACAGTGGTTGAGATGGTTGCTCAAACTGTGAAGGCCTGGGCTTCTCCTGATTTAAACTTGAACAGGTTGCTTTCAGTGTGAGTAATCTGAAACTATACAAGAACAGATGTGCATTGGAATCATACTGGGGAAGGGGCCAGAGTGTCAGTGCAAGAAGTCTAAAAGTCTGCAGTTCATAACAGCAAAGACTGTTGCTCTGTAAGTTCCAGTGTCCTGTTTGGAGAAGAATGTGGCAGAGTGACACATTCCACTGCCCTAAACTGCTTTCCATTGTAGTGAATTTAAATTTGGGAAATGGCACCAGAGAGAACAAACCTCTCCCACCCAGCAGAGCATTTCTTTACTGTGATCACTGTGCTGTCAATATAAAGAAACTTCTAATTAAGGGGAGGTCATTTTGGTTTCAGAAAGGTGGGCACTTTGTAGTGAAGGACTTCATGTTATTGATGGGAAGGAATGAAGTCGTGAACCCGCAGGTACTAGAAGATTTTGAGGTTCCGGCCGAGCCCTTTAAAGGAATGGTGCCTTAAGCCATTTCAATACATGCAGGATCTGTAAGATCACTGACTTCTATGAAAAGGGGCAGGAACTTCATTCTAGCCAAGGTTAGGGTCTTGTGTGGTACTGCGGTAACTCTCTATAATATGTCCTGTGAAAGAACCAGTGGTTTACAGACTTGAGATTGACAGGAAGGAAATATTTTATATTTGAGAAACATTAGAGAAATGGTAGCCGCTCTTTGACTCTCACCCCTCATCTGTTATAGAGCTTTGCACCATAGCATTGGCAATGACTCAATAGTAAGCACATGGAGACTATGGGAAAGGAGATGGGTCAGCAGGGTCCCAGCAGGAATGGAAACATTCTCAGGAGCAGTCCTGGCACTCTGTGTGTGTGTGTGTGTGTGTGTGTGTGTGTGTGTGTGTAGAGAATGATACTCTGAGCATGCTGAGAAATTTGTTTGTTGCATTTTGACTGGTCTCATTAATCTGTATCCCACACAGATGATCCTTCAGTGCAGGGGAAAGCTGGGAAGATCATGAGGCTGCCTCTAATGTGCAGCCTGAAACAGTCGTGAAACCATAGGCACCTTCAGGACCACACTGTCCATGGTCAAGAAGGCTGGAGCTAAGTATGAGATGGATGTGATGACTCGCCAACCACTGCCTCAGATGGGGGGATTGAGACCATAATGATAGAGGGTCACGTTCGTAAAACAAGGGGTGGTGGACAATCTATTTCATTTACTCTCATCAAGACATTAGAACAACAATCACCAAGCAGTAGTTGTAACCCAGGTTCATTCTCAGAAGCACTTGCCCAAGGACACAGCAGAATCTGAATGGACAGATGTACAACCAAGATGCTCCAGGCATTTAACCACACATTGGTCATCTCCTGGCCTGCCTGTGTCAACTTCTTGGGTCCTTCTGCAAACCTCAGGATTTCCAGAGTTTCTTAATCTGTGGCCTGTTGATTCATGCATGCCATCATTTACTTTGTGGTCAAAATGGTTCTTTAAAAGAGATGGTACATTTGAATCTTGATACATAGCCATCTTATTAATTATGTATATATGGTCCTCTCAGGACCCTCGTACATGCTTTCAACTTCATTAGTGCATAATACATGTTACCAACTTTTCTTGTTTTCATTGTTATATCTTTCACTCCCAGAAAGATCAAAGTCAGCTGGCTTCCAGTGATTACCTTTTACTGTAAGACATTCTCCCCTTCTGCATCTAGGGGAGGATGAGCTAACTGAATATGGGACACCCTATAGCAGTGGCTAATATTCGGCTCTAAGTGGCCCCATAGTTCTGACTATTATGAATGGAGCTGTGTGACCATCCTAGGTGACCCCTCTCGACTGCCCAGCCCCCTGGAGGCTTTCCATGAAGTACTGTTCTCACAGTGGGGCACAGCATGGGGCCCTCTAGGACTGGGAGGGATCCAGCACCCAGGAAGCAAGAAGACTTCACCTGATCACATCCTCCTCTTGGCGCTCTTGCCTACAATTGATTTTCTTCATAATGATGTCTACACCTTGCTTTTTTTTTTTTTTTTCAAGGCAAGAGCCTATCTTCAATTGGGGAAATTGAGCCAGAGACCTATTTGTGTACCTGATTCCTGGTCCATTTGTGAGGATGGTGCTGTCAATCAGACTTGAGACCCCATGTCTGAGAGTCAGGTTCAAGGGCCATGAGGAACTGCATCTTTTTTACAGGTCTAGGCTGTGTCTGCATTGTTTCCTGTTCTTTACACAAATTTGCCCTATCCCCTTATTCCTATTAGAGCTGTCAGGCTTGGTTGACCAGATACCTGCTTTTATCTGTTCATAGTGACTTGTATTGAATTTGGCATCCTTATGGTTTTCCATGGACTTCTTGATGGAATTGGACTCATTCTCAGAATGGAGAGGAGGAAGACAAAAGAAAGAAGTGGTAGGCTTGTCATTTCAATTTTATCAATGAATTCATAGGACTAGAATTTTAGCTTGTTCATTTAATAAAGGCAAATATTGGGGATTGGAAGCCCAGTGTCCAGAGGTGCCACACTCACAGGGTCTTGGGATTCTGCCAAGGGCCTTGATTATTGGAATTTGGTTTGCATTCACTTGGATTAAATAAAACTTCATCCATTAAAGCATAAGGAACCTGTGGCAAATGGGAACAGATCAAAGCAAAGCAAGCAGGATGCTACAGGGATCTCTCATTAATGGACACGGTATAGCTGTGCAGTGTGATGTTTATCTCTGCATTATTCATGAATCTGAGCTTATTGTGTCTAGAAAACATCCCAACAGGTCTCTCTACCTGTGCTCACTTTAAAAAAATTAGCATGTTTTAATGAAAATGAGAGGGATACAGGGCGGGTCTCCAGCTCACTCGAACACATTGAAAAAAATGTGCTATAATATATTGGCCATAAAGACCAATAAGGGATTTCTAAAGGCTGTGCCAGCTTTATCAGCAGCAGTACAAGTCTCATGTTCAATGTGGCCTAACAAGTGTTTGGCCTATAGCTTCAGCTAAAGATACAAGTTAGATGCACTAATGATACAGACACTGGAAGGGATCGTTTCTCTGGCACTGGAGAACCAGACTGGACCAGCTAGTCTACCCTCAGTCCATGGGGCCCAGCACTGCTGCCTATTGGAGGAGGACACATTGGGCTAACAGGTGTGTGGTGTTCAAGGAACCTGGCAGGCTCTTCTTGCTCAATGGCCAACATCAGGAACAGGAAGGACTGATGACAAATGAGATGTGGCTCCTTTCAGCTCTGTGGCTTCTGTACACTTAACAATCTCTATTAAATTTCCACTGTAGTAAACACGTACAGCCTCAAATATTTCCAAAGCTGCAGTAGAATGCACATGGCTTTGGCAGGTGAGGTGGGAGTACAAAGTCAGGCTCAGATGTGGATATCCTGACCCCCTCATGGATCGATCACATTTTTTTCCAGCAACTGTGCTCCCTCATTCATAAAGTGAGGATGATGGGACTCACTGTGTGGGACTGGGCCTGGGCTCCTTTCCTATAGTCCTCCAGGGATTCTCACCTTGGGATGGAGCATCTTTCCCTATGGCAAGCTCAGAAATGCATTTTTCTGTACAAGTGTGTGACACATGACCCCTGGCTACCCTCATTGCTATCACTGCTCCTGGCATCCTTCTCTGGCTGATTAAATAAACCTCAGTAGTGTCAAGGTAGCCACGGTCTCCTCTCCTGGGGACAATCAGCTTGCCATGGGCGAACAAGTCTGACCTTGTTTGTTCTCAGGGCAGTATGGCTCCAATCTGTGCTCAACTGTTGTTTTGTAAGACTGATACCCAGCCACCATGGTGTGGTGCTAGGCTTTCTGTTCCCAGCGATCAGCATAATGCTGGCAGCTTAGGTCCCTAGAGACCTGAGGTAGTCTGCCCTAAGACAATGAACATCACTTGTAAACTGGAGTGTCTGTTTCAAAGAGAGTGTCAGTTCAGTGGATAACGTCTAATAAGTTCTTCCATGTCACCATTGTAATAGCCAAGGTGCAATTCTGGAGTATATTTTTGTGGTCAGAGAAATCTAAGCAAGGTTTTTGAGATTTTTTTCTAGGTATGAACTCCTAGAAGATGTGACTCAATCAGTAACTTTCGCCTGAACCTATCTATGAGGATTTTAGGCTTTGGTGTTTCCCCCCTTCTCTCCCTCCCAACAAGAGTCTGAGCTCTTTTTTCCTAAGAAGCACTAAAAATACAACCTGATGCATTTTGCAGAAGGGACCCTGACTAGTAAGGATTTGGAAGTAGGAGCATTTCATGAATTCACTGTCGCCTGTTGGGCACATTTCCCAATGATGTTTTGAGGCAAAGACAAGGTGGAGCACCCAGTGTAATGCAGCCACATACAGGCAGAGTGTAAGGCACTTGCCCAAGGCTGAATGAGGTTGCACACAGGAGGAAAACTAGGAAAATTCCCACATGATAGGACCAAGGCATCTGCAAGAAAGAAAATGCAGGTGGATAGCAGATACTCATCCAGCTAGAAATGCATGTATTCATAAAGAGAACCAAATTTTAGATACATTTCTTCTTTTCTATTAAAACTAAATGTTGGGTAGACTACAAGGAGGTGAGGCCTGCCACATGGCAGCTGTGGCTGCATCTTCTTGCCCTTAATACAACAGGGAAATGTCATTTGCTGTGCAAAATGCTCAGAGGGTTCCTTAGGCCCTTGTGTTCACTGGTTGTATATACTTGTCCAAAGTTATGTGGTCATTGAAGAATTTAAAGCTTGTTTCTAGCATGACACCAGGTACCCCTTATATGATGAGGATCCCCCAACCCATTCCAAAGACCAAGCATTCACTGGTAATGAAGGACTTGGCCTACAGCTGTGCCCAGAGCTGTGACAGACTGAAAATGATTCTGTACACACAATAGCGAAGACCAGAGGCACATACGTAGAGTCAGGGGAATTGGTCACAAGTTGGCACATCTTCTGCCAGTGAGGTCACAAATCACAAGTTCAACCCCCTCACCTGCAACAAGATGAGTGGAGGTGTCTAGCAGAGCTCAGTGACACAGCAGAGGTTTTTTTTTTATTGGGGTCTAGGCACACAAACATCCTTTGCTTAGGACATACCAACATTCCAGAATCCTGAGAGAACACCAGATGTTAATGATGAACATGTATTTTGCACAGAACAATGGGGACACTGAACTAGTCTTACCAGGGAACGCTAGGAAACCCAAAACTGAAGTTCTCAAATGTCAAGCAATAGGAAAATTTGCCAGTAGGAATTTCTTTTTTCTTTTCAATTTTAATGAGGAAAAAATAGCAATGAAAGTTTCAAAACAGGGTAGTAGGACAGTTACAATAATGAATATATTGCATACTGTTGTCTTCATAGTAGTTATTCAGAGTATAAGATGAAGACATATCTTGTCTAAACAATATTGGTACAAATATTTCCTATTGAACTAAGAGAAAGTAGCTGTATAGCTACTCTATTTTGTTTAAACATATATATATATATATATATATATATATATATATATATATAGTTTCACCACAAATGGTCCTTCATTTATATCCCCCTTTTTTGTTTTGCTTTTGCCAGAGATGGGTGTTCCATTGCCATTCAAATATTGTAGATACTTTAATTAGGCAAAACAACCCAATATAGTGTAATAGTTCATAATAGTGGGTTATCAACTGAACTGGCAATGTCAGAAGCTGTTGACTTGAGCCTTTTTTAGCTTAGCCTATTAATGTCTTTAATTTTTTGTCTTTACTTTTTATACCTCATGGTGATAATTTTCTGTTGGGTGGTTAAGACCAAGTTAATGTAAGATCCATATAACTAAAAATATAACTTTCGCTTGTGGCAAGGTCAGTCAAATCCCCTCAGGATTTACCCTGAAACCATGTACAACAGTTTGTAGATCTTTTGTCAGTGTCAGCCATGTGGGTGAGTCATGGCTATTGCTTGACCAATTTGCTTTCTGTGAAAGCCTGACAGAATGTTTTTCTCTGTAGGTGACGCTCCTTAGGCACACTCTGCATCATTGATTACTTTATTCTATGGCCCCATAATCTCCAACAGAATTAGGGATACCACTGAATTACAGGATGTTACAGTACACTGAATTACAGGATGTTACAGTACAAAAGTTTGTGTTGACTCCTTTCTCATTAATACCTATTAGTTTCATGTTGTTCATCTTTACATTGTCTTGCAGATGTTGAATTATCTTTTCCTTCATCCTAGTTTTTTAAAAATTGCTTTATTGAGAAACAAATAGCAATAAGATGGCTTCAAAACCAATTAGGACAGTTTCAATAATTAATACATTGCATATTGTCTTAGTGGTTATTCATTGTACAAGATGCAGACATGATATCCTGTCCACAAACACTATTAGAACAACTCTCTATTCACTGAATTAAGAGAAATTAGCTGTATATCCTAGTTGTTTTTAAAGATCTTGTCTTTTCATTAGCTATGATGATGTCTTCAAGATATGAAACTATCTTTACTTTCATTCAAACGGTTTTGGATCTCAGGATAAACCCTAAGGGGATTTCACTGACCTTCTCAGACCCAAAAGCTACAACTCT
>NDGN011399829.1:0-18273 GCA_002564285.1 Tympanoctomys barrerae | reverse complement strand
CACACACACACACACACACACACACACACTAAATAAATAAATGCTTAAAAAAATTTTGTTTGTCAACAGTCTGCCAATTTTCTACATGTAAACTTTCATAAGTAATCAGAAAACAACACTTAGCATGGTTGTTCCTTTCAGACGTGTTTCAGCTTCTGCATTTCTTTGGTCAAGTATCTTTTCCTTATTACCCTGGATCTAGAAAATCACATATGGATCTCTGAATTAGAAAGACTGATTAATTAATCCCTTTATCTAAATGACTGTCAGAGTCAAGTTGAAAAGAAAGACTGTCCCAAGATTTATTCAGATATAGTCATGTACTTCCGGTTGCCAGGTAGCAGACATGCACAATCAACCACAGCACTCTGTCACACTGATTGATGATGGCTCAGGTTTTAAGCAGTTCCAAAGATGGCTTGGTGAGCTTTAAGACAGGGCCTTAAACGGTGTTCAGCAATGAAGAGACAAAGCCTCTTTGCTAATGCCCAGGTAGGTCATCCGCAAATGATTACATCTGTCTAAATGGATACACAGAGCAGTCTGCAAATGAAGAATCACCCGGTAGGTGTTCCTTGATATTTCATGGCTTTCAGTAGCTGCTCCTTAGCCACAGAAAGCAACTGTACATCAGCATTGCAAGTGGCAGGCTCAAGGGACCTCTATGGCTCTTCACATGACATCCTGTTTCCATGACTAGCAATGTGTACTTATTAAAGCTACCAAATGATTTCAGGGGCCTTCACTTTATGTAAATGTCCTATTGTTTTATGTGGAAGTTACATACTCAGAGCCAATAGGCTCAATCCTATGTGAAGATGGGTTCCATTTGCATCATCTTAATCCATACAGTATTTTACAAGCATGATAGGGCTTTACTGTTTAAAATACAATATTATATAAACATAAATGCAATGCATGTTCAAAGATCTAATTTTTCCACAGTGACAACTGCTGGAGCTGAGTAGAAGCTGCTCACATCAGGACAGTGCCTACTCTTGGTTCAGCTCCATCACACTCACCTTTCTTGTCCCTTGTCCTGGCTGCTCCATCCACCTTTGCAACTGACTGTCTAGCAAACCTTGGGATTTTGTGACCCTCACATTGCAGCCATTCAAGTGGGTAGAAAAAGCAGTTTCAGCCTACTATGCATACCATTCACTATCCCTACTGGGGTCACAATGGTTCTCCAAGGCTCCATCTCTTGTTATAAAAAGCTGACTGCCCTGTTGTCATTTACAATCCAAGTTATCTTTTCTGTCTTCATCCTGGGACCAGGCCCTGCTCTGTCACAAGCTCGTTTACCTCCTGACAGCTGGAAGCTCCAACCAGATCTGAAGAACTCTTGATCACTCTGGATGAAGAGTTTTTGTTTTGTCTTGCCTTGTTTCTTACAGGACTAATTGATTTACTGAGCTAAATTGGCTCTTGATGACTCTCAGCACTGGAAATGGCCAATGTGAGTCACAGAAATGTTCCCCTAAGGGTGGATTCTGCCGGCCATACGTATGGTCTTTACAGTGAAACCAGGGCATGCGTGTGCACACGTGCAATCCGCTGGCAGAGGAGCAGAGCAGCTTCCAGCAGGACAAGTGCCCCTTTGTGAGGAAGGGACCATGTCATTTCCTCTCTCCCAAAGTCAGACACATGACTAAGATCATGTGCCAGAGGAGCCAGCCCTGCTGATAGGTTTCTGCAAATGATGAGGGATCATAACCTCGCCTCCAAGGGCATAACAGATAAATCCTCACTGTGGTGCACTGGATGTGCATCTTTCCTTGAGAAATGATTTTCACCCTTCACTAATGAAAGAACTCACTAAATGATGCTTTAAAAATGTTTACGATTCTTCTCATCTACTCTCTGGCTCCAGAATGAGATTAGCCAGGAATCTTTACACTAAGAAAATGTTAGATGCTTGTAAGTGAGGTTGTGAAATCCTCTTTGTCATTACTGATAGCCCCAGGCATCCGAGACTGATTCATGGTAAGTACGGTAGCAGGGAAAACATATAAAGAATATAAGGTGCTTAGAGATCTCAGTCTTGACACAAAAAAAGACACTCCTCTGGTCAAGTAACTGGACAAGAGTGTTACTGGTTGTTCCGCTTCCAGGTCACTCATAAATAAATCCCCTCCCCTCAAGGTGAGTGAGCTCTGGCTGAACATAACCAGGGATCCTGGAATGGGCCCAGTCACAGGGGCACAGCCTTTTGCTCAGACACCACTTTCTTCTTTCCTCCCTTCTGAAAACACCTCATACTTACAAACTTACATCTTATTTATGCACACAGAATCACACTGTATGTGTGCACTGCTAGCAAGACTGCGGGCTCATGCCTGAGTCCTTGGCACCTGGCACAGCCCTCTGTAGGATTCCTAGCCAACCCAGTGTTTGTGAAGACAGGCAGGACAGATGAAACAGGAAGGGAGGCAGAGAAATTAAAATGAAACAGGCTGAATGGCTCTCCCAGATAGCTCTACTTACCCCTCAGTTCTGGTGCCTCCTGCTAGGTCTTTCTGTGAAGTGCTTCTTTATGGTATCAGAGTGGAGAACTCTTGTCATTTTTCAAGATAGTTCAAAATGAATTTGTTTCAGAAAGCTTTTCTGGACCCCTTATCTGCTCATCAGTTCTTTGTCTTTGCTCCCCTGGCTAGTTAGCTTTGTTTTCCTATGACTTTGAGCTCAGAGATTTTTATTTATAATTATGTCTAATCTTGCTACTGAAGGGTAAGGAACTTTATGCCAAGGATTTTCTTTTGTTTCTTCCATTTCTAGCAGTTCCTGGCATTGGTTTCTAGAAGGTTTGATAAGTACTTGTTGAATGAATAAATTACTGAGAAGTCCCTAACCTTGGCACATTAACCTTAAGGGTACCTATTTTAAATTTTAAATTATTTAGGAATCCTATGTTGAACACATATATTATTTACCTAATTTTTCACACTACATTTTTAACTCTAGCAGGTCTTGTATTATCCAGAGAGATTCATATTTGTGTGGACTTTTTCTTTTCTTTTTCCATTTTGTGTGGATTTTTTCTATCAGTTACCCAGCGTGCATGGAAGATTCATTTCAGTAACCTCAAAAAACAAGAATGACTTCAAGGACAACATAGCAGAAAAGCAATTCACTCCCTAAGGTCAAATATAAATGGCACTCTAATATGCTTTTTACAATATACTATTCATGCTATTTGTAAGTATTTCTGTATTTCCTTTATTATACAAAATGACACTGAAACAAATGAGTGATGGATAATAGATTATGGACCTAAAGTTGAAAGCAGATTATTCAGACTTGGGTAGCAGAGGCTTTTTAGGGGAACTCTTAACTAAGAGAGGATGACAGTCAGGGAAGCCAGGGGTGAGGGCGAGGTCATAAAGGCAGGCAGAACTGTAAGGCACATTATGAAGTCTGGAATGCATCCTTCCGGAAATGAGGAGTCCTGCAAGACTTTTCTAGAAAGAAGACGTTACCAGCTCACATCTGTGTGTCACTGTGACAGCTCACTTTTATGGGACATTCATGTGGTGCTTCAGGCTGAACAGAGGAATAGTAGTGGATGGTAGGGTGACATTTGGAAGAAATTCATGAAGAATAGAACAGTGATCAATTTCATGTGAGCTCTAAAACAATCTTTTAATAATGTAATGTGCATTATCAGTTTTCTTCTCTTTTTAATAGTTAATTATAAATGTGATGACAAGAAAAGTATGGCTGGTAGTAGTATCTATCTTTTTAACTCAGAAGAGAAACTTAAAATTTAAAAGATGTAAATAACACAAAAAAGTGATAATCGGAGGATCCCAAAGTTGCTTTTCTTCTTTCTCATTTATAACAAGCAAAGAATTTGTGATGAATCCAATAAAACTGATTCCCGATCAGGAATATATTTGTCATTAATCAGAGATTTTATTTTGCTCGTTGACTGCTTAACTTTTCAGTGAGCCTTTGATTGAGACTGGTGCTAAAACTCTCTGATACCAGGCACACAGCCATTTAGTCAACAATGCCAAGACACAGGAAAGAGACTGAAGAAAAAAATGATCAAAACATAAAGCTACATATTCTACATTAACGAAAGTTTTAATACATACTAAAAGATGCATACAATGAGTACCGAATCTCCATTCATAGGCAGCCAACAAGATACAAATGAATTTATTAACTTCAAACAAAACTTCAGGTTGTGCACTTAAAAATTTACAAACCATTTAAAAATAAAGAGCAACAATGGAAGCAACAAGGACTATAAAACATGATGGGATGACAAAAGAAAGAATTCAAGTATTGTTTGTAAAGTTCTTCAGACATCAGGTCTTTGAAAAGTGTGTGCATTTTCCATCTTTGCATAGTAAAAAAATGTACACACACATCACTTGGTAAAATTCCACAGCTCTATGTGACTTATGTTTCATAACATGCACCTATGTGTACTGCTCAGTAATCTAGCAGGAGTAGCTCTACCCGGTGGGCTCATGCACTGTCCCAGGTGAGCAATGAAATTAGTGCGTGTCTCCTATCCAGGTGCCATTAATTATCACAGCAAAAGTGTAGCAGGTGAAATGGGAACTTGGTCATTGCTTAACACTCTTGTTGAGTAACATTAAACAGTAATATGCTTGTGCTTTGAGCTAAAATTAATAAAAGGATTGTCCACACCACGAATTTGGCAAATGAATGTCATAGGCAAGAGAAAATAGAGCAAAGAGTTTGAAACTACATAACCTAATACCACCAAAAATAATTATCATCCATTGTTTGCGATGTGGTTGCATTACCTTTTATATTCATATACACACAGCTTAAAGCTTGTGTATTTTACATATACACACAAATAATTTAACAGTGGAGCATAGGTTTGGTTACCTATGAAACTGCCAGCATAATGAAAAGTTACGCTGACATTTGTCATATGTACATAATACTTGGGGACCACTGTGGTCTGATTTAAAACGTAACATCGCACATTTACAATGTTGTTTGTGAAATGCTCAAAAGTTAATAACTGAGATTTGTTTTGTAACCACCATGGTTTTATGTCTACTAAGTCAGCATGGTGCCTCTGGAACAGCAATGAAATGAAGGTGGTGCAGTGCGCAACAGCTTGGTATCTCTCAGTAAAGACCCGGACAAGGAGTGATACCAAGTAGTCTGAGTTTCCTTCAACCTTCCTCCAACCTGAGAGAGCCATCACTACTAAGTAAAAGGATACAACCTGTATCATACGAAACCAAGAATAAGGCTGAAAGACCTTATAGATAGCCCTGTTATAACAATATAAACAGAGAGCAAGTTCTAGAGAAAGACTGCATACCTGTGTAGCACCTATTACTCAGAAAGCAATAATAGGATTAAGATGTTAGGCTATGGTCTATGATTGCATACAGAAATTAAAATTCCTGCTCTATGATCATGACAGCTCTACAGTTAAAAGATTCCCAGGACGGGGGTGGATACCACTTGTTTAAATAATATGTTTCACAACATTATCCTTCCAAAGTCAAAGCTGTAAAAGTGATGCCATGAATCGCTGTTTCCAGCAACTGATTTGTACCATGAATAACACAAATGCACATCTTGTTCCTAAAAAGAAGACATTGGAGAAGGGGGAGGGGCACTCACTGGGGCCTTTACTTAACTCGTCTCTGGGTAGATGCTCACTGAAGTGATGTTTGTAGAAGTCTGCACATTCAAAACAAAGCTGGGACCAGATTTCTTTATCAACGTGTTCACTTAACACTTGAGTGGAAGGTATCTTCATCAGAAATCGAAGCAACTGATGAAAGTGAAGGAAACTCAGACAGACTTCAGAACCCCAAGACTGCATCTGCAAATCTGACTGGAGGGGATAGAATGTGCATCTGTCTACAGTGGAATCCCAGGATAACACAGCATACTTCAGGGTCCACAATGCCCTGTGGGTCAATCAAGGTTTCCTAGAAATACCACATTCCAAATTCCAGCTGATTTCACAATGCTGCTTCTGTCCCCATTTCCAGTTTTACAATGGGATCGTACCATGTAGATTCTGAGGCAGGCAAATGGAGCATGAATGAAATATTGACAGTAGACATGAATAAAATGGAAAGCTTAATTTTTTCCAAGCTTTTTCAACATTTAAAAATTATTTTTTTTTTATTTAAGGCTTTAAGTTTGTCCTCCTTTCACATTAAAGACAGGGAAAGAAAATTGTCACAACCGAAAACTAAAATTATGAGCTTGGCACTTCTGTGATTAATTGGAGAAGGTGTCTACTTTCTTACATTATATACATGTTTATAATGACATTGAAAATTTTAGAGACTTGTGAGTACATATATTTTCATTTACATAATTTTTTGTTTTTGATATGGGTTGTTTCATTGTGTCCCCGTTTTGTTTATTTTTGGTTTCAAATACACTAAAATCAAGTTGCACCTCTTTTGTGCCCAAACTCCCTGCATCTGTGGCTATATGTGTCTTTTTAAGCTAGACCAACAGTCACTGGACATGTTACACAAGAGGACAGAGACAAAGAAGGAAAGAAAGAACAAGAGGAAAGAAACTAAAAAAGATGGGGAGCAAGCAACAAACACATTTACAGAGAGAACCTTTACAAGGAAAAGATTTCAATTCAGACAAGTGAAAATGATGTCAAAATCTCTTATTTCCATATTTACATTTACAAAAGAACTATACAGTAGCATCATTGTTCAAATTCCAGCTCCCATTTCCAAAGATGCTTGGTTCAGGAAAAGAAAATAATAATAAAGGGGGAAAAGAATCAACAAAAGCATGATCCTGCCAGATTCTGCCAGGGCCAGTCCAGGACGGAAAGCGGGCTCCCCCAGCATGAGGAGCTGGGGGTGGGGCTGGGAGAGAGTTCACTGGGCCCTGACAGCTTCTGTGTGTTCATCCATCATCTTCCCCTAATTCCACTGTAGGTTTTGCGGAGGATTGGCTTGCGAGCTTGTTGCTGTATATACGCCATGCAGTTTTTACCCTTTCGAAAATTGAATCTTCATGCCACTGGAGTTTGTCATTGGTAACAAAAGAAAGAAAACATGCCAAATCATTTTGAAGATATAAGTGCCAGCAGGCTGAGGGGAAAAAATCATTTGCTATTTTAATGGGTCTTTTATTGCACTTAAATTTTTTTATTCCTTCCTCCTTTAGTTAGGAAAAAAAGATTCTGAACAGTTCTTTTTATAATATCATCTTTTACCCTCTTCCTTGTATTGACAGGTGGTAGGAGGGGTTCTTTGAAATTATTCCCAAAAGGGACAGATTTCTTCTACCCCATCCTTGTTACCCGAACTTTAGCTCTGTACTTGTTACCACCCAGTGTTCTGATTAAAGACTTAATAGTTCTGGCAATGTTGTTGCAAGTATATCATACCCAGAACCCAACAGTGCAAGGTGTTGTTCGTCTGGTGCAGTTGATTCAGATGGGACCTTGCTGCGTAGGATCAAATCTCCTCTTCTTGACATTTCTTCCAGAGTGCGTCAAAAGAAGATACAAGCAGAGGGGAGAGAAAGCCACAATATTAATCAGAGGATGATGAGAGGAAGGTGATAATACTGACAATAATGCTAGTTTCAGAGCAGAGTAATCGACTCACACAGCAGCAGCCTCCAAGAGAATGTGAAACACAGAAGCACTGATGCTTTCAAATGTTTTTATACCTCCCCAAAAGACTGCAGTTTCGTGAAGATCAAAAGAAATTTCACACTGCTCATTTTCAATCCCAAGTAAACCAGCAGCCCATTTTGTCTTACATCAATGACGTTGCTAATTCATTACATGAAAATTATTACAAACCCCTTCCATGTAGGGACTCTAGGAGGAGCCAAGAAGAATTCTGAAGGTCTTTTAATTGCTTCCCTCCAATGCCCAGAGACCTGTGCCAGTGGCCTGGCCTTTGCCAACATGGCAAGAAGGCTTTGCTCTACTGAATTTTCTTCTGCCTTGGGTGTGTGAGCTCTTACTCCACTCTGCAACAAGCACTTTTCAAACTAGAAAATTGAGAAACAGAGTGCACAGTGAGACGGTGCACTCAGAGGAGCGTGGACACAGGTTTGGGTTAGTTAAGCAAGGCAGCAATTTAGCACAGTTGAAAATAAGCAAGTTAAGATGCTTTGCTCACAGTGTCCAGTCTCCTAAAAAGTGGTTCCTATGTTTGAAAAGAGAAAAGAAAGAACTAGCAAGACACTACCAGGCAACACCAAAGTCATCTGTAACCTCCCCATGGTCTGGCTTCATGTGGGGCATCAAGCAAGGGGCTCATGCATTCATCTGCATACTGGCGAGTGCCACGCTCTGCCACTGAGGTAATCATGCAATGCTGGAGACTACGGGGTCCCCAGGTCTCTCCTTGCCCTACCCCTCACTCGGGGGCCTAAGAACCAAACCCTTCACAATAGAGTCCTCCTCCCCCATGAGTAACTCAAATAAACACATCACCAAAGCTCAAAATATGCAGAAAGGCGTCCTGCATTATTCTTATTGTTGCCCAGATGACCACGGGATGCTTCTCTTTTGTACTACCAAGCACAAACACTTTTATTTATTTATTTACTTGGCTGGCTCAGGCTGCCATAAGGGCAGGCCTGGTGTAGCATGTGGAGCTGGGGATCAAATCGAGGTCCCCTGCACCTGACTGGGTTTGTCCAAGCAGGTGCTTAAAACAACTGAGCTAACCCAAAAGCCCCACAAACATTTTTAAAGAAAACTTTGCTCTTTTAGAAGTTTTCATTAAAACATCTTCAGGAATGGCCTGCACATGTGATACGCTATCCTGCTGGGTAATCCATTGCAGCAAACACTATTTGCAACAGAGCTACTTGTTTTGCTTCACAGTTTTTACCAAGTCTTTTTTTCGTTTTTTGATTTTTTGAGTCAATATTTTTAAAAGCAGGCAATGGTGATATTTGCTGCCCAGGACATGAGGTGGACCAAGTGAAAGCTACCCATAATGTATCTCCCACCAGGCCAGTTAGCTTGGAGCATGGATCTGTGTCTGCTTTCTAAGCCCAGAGGCCCTGAAGGGGATTTGAGGCCCATGTTTCTCCACGGTGAGTCAAATGGAAAAGACATCAACTACCTGAGCTTAAGAAATGACCCTCAAGGACCTGTGGTTCCTGATTAGCTCCATATTGCCAAAAACTCAGGAGAAATGGGAAGTTAGTATCTCAGTTTATCTGAATGCAGAAGAAAGAGCAAACCAACCTGGCACTGTGCATGCAGGTGACTATACTGCCTCCTGTAAATTTCTCAATTCAAATACAGGAAAGGCGAGATAAACTGTCATGTCGAAGGTCATTTTTCAGTGAAGATATGAAACTCCACTTAAGCTTGACATGACACCCGGGCAACTCTAGTATTCAATAGGGTATACACCTTTTAAAAGGTTTTTGAAGCTTAGACTGCATTCAATTTTTTAAAATAAATTTTATGGAGATCACAAAAAATACAGAATGATGTTCTATTGGTGATTAGTCAGGTCATGGAGGCAACTCACCCTCTAGAAACCTATATTTGTACTGCAAAACACTTATCACGGGGAGGAGGGGATTTAGAACTTTTCCCTTTCATTGCCACCCCAGCTGGGGGATGCAGGGGAAAGAGCTGCAGTCCACAGGGAGGAAACCAGTAACAAGGACAGAAAGGGACACACTGCAGCAAGGTGACCGCCAGGTCTCCTCACTCAATGCTGTACAGAACTATCTGTCCTGAATATTTTGTCCGTTCAACTTTAAAGCGAAAGCACAACTACGGTGGGGAGGTCCCTGCTGTCTCCTGAATACCATTGCTTGCTGGAATTCTGAAGACAATTAACTTTCTCATAATTTATGAGGTATTTCTGGGTCATTGTAAAACCTAGTATACTCTATAAACCTTACAGTGACACAGTTTTCATCATTTTTTTTTGCTACTTCCAAAAAAATTCTGGACTTCTGTCTCTATTATATATATTACATACAAGCACATGTCAAAAAATTAAAACTCTAGGTAATAATAGCCATCTCAGAGTTATAAAGCTTTCAACTGTCCTATACTTACTTATCCATTGCTATCACATTCTTATTTTTCTATGTTAAGCCCCTTGTTCTCCCTCAAGGACCACTCACCAAATCCTTCCTAGGCCACCTTAGACTAAGCTCATGGGTCAAGGAAATGCACGGTGTCTATCTGGCCAACCTAGCACCAACACCACCTGCTAGAGTTGGAACGCAAAGTGCCTCACCTGGGAGCCCCACGTGTTAGGTAGTCTGGTTCCTTATTTTGCACTGGTCTATGGGTGGTCACAGAATTTAGAAAAACAGCAGTCTACTTATCCTCCTCACAGAGAAACCAGATAAAGTTTGCTCTATTTCTTAATTCTGTAAAAAGAAACGTTCTTTCCTCCCCCCTGCAAAGGCATTTGAGATAGATATATGACAAGACTGAGTTACAGCCCTTTAAATTTCATTTATGTGAGAACCCAGACCATCTTTTCTTTAGCATGTCTAACAAAATGGAACATAGGTCAAAAAAGAATCTCTTACAGCTAAAGACAGACTCAAGATTAACTTGTAGCCGCAATGACTTCTCAGAAAAAGGAAACCATATGTGCTACTTGCTCATGTATCCAGTGAAGGTGTTAATGGTCAGGAGCTGCTCAGGAGGTCAGTAGAGCCACTGCTGGCAGTGGGGGAACCCACTTAGCCACTGGGTCCCACAGAGAACAATACTGTGACAGTGGGAGTTATGATGGGGCATCTTAGAGTAAGATACTATATGAGAGCAAAGCTCATTTTGGAGCCTGGAATTTGTGTGACCTGAACTGCCAGTAAACTATGTCCCTGTTAACCTTTATGTTGCTTTCCTACCATCATCAAGAATTTCTCTTTTCCTATTACCATCAACTATGGTGTTGGTAATTTGCATGCATATAAATAACCTCAGAGCTCCTGTCTAAGTGCCTGTATGTAAATCTGCGAATGTCCACTCAACAGCTTTACCCAAGGTAACAATATTTTAAAATACATATATGAAATTCTCATTTCACTTTTCCTAAGCAAGCTTTGGGGAAGACACTACCAAAATCATCTATCATCTACATGATCTATTCCACTGTCTTGCAGAAACAATGGTCTAATAATTTAATGGAGAGAATTCTCGTCTAGCAATCATAGGCATCAAGTGCCTACATGAGTCACCCAGGACAAGAGGTTAAGAATCTTCTGTAGCACAGGTTCACAATTTTATGTCCTATGTAGGTGATGAAGAGGAAAGGGAGCTTGGAGTGAATAGAAATCAAGGCAGATAAGGGGCAGAAGTCAATAAACTGTGTGCCTTTTGCTTGTGTTCATTTTCCAAGGATTTCTCAGACTCAACTTTAAGCCTATAAACACTTGGGAATTTAGACTAAATTATCCTTTAATATCCTCCCACTTCTGGAACAAGGAGCATGGGATTCACCAAGGTTACTAAGCTATATCTACCACATGTTTCACCATGTCAGAATATAGAAAATTAGAATAACTCACCAAAGTAAGAAATGTTTTTCTTTCAAAAAAATTCTAGAACCTTGCTTTGGAAGTCTTGTTGACACGATCCAAAGTTCAAAGACTCTGCTATTGTTTTGAAAAGAAGTGACCTAATTTGGTATTCATTTCAGATCACCATAACTGATAAATCCTCATCACTGTACACACAAGGGCAAACATTCATACTTGCACCCATACTCACATACTCATGCTCTTTGCCACCTATTTCCATTCTTTAAAAAATATGGTTTAAGAGAAGAGTTATAAAGAAAGGCGGGCACTGTCAGAGCCCACAGCATGCGGTATTTCTAGGTGTGCTTCTGTACTGGAGCACAGCATGTGTGGTAAGCTACTTCCCCCACGTCTCCGAGTGTTACACCCACGGCATGTCACATTAAGACAGAGTAATATCTTGCCCTGAGCAGTCAATAAATTTTGCTTTAATCTAAAAACTTATATCTACTCACATTCTTCAGATGACTATGCTAATTTCTCTTCTGGTAATAAAACATAATTTCAAGAAGGATTCCCAATAGTAGTACTTAGGGAAATCTTTGTTACAAACTATATTCATTTCAGAGCCTAAAGGAATTTTTCTGTTTTTTTTTTTAATTTACATTGTGCTCAAAGAAACACTCAATGGCTTTCAGTTCAACTAGCAAAAAACCATGCTTCCTAATTATTTCTTGATTAATAGCCTCCAAAACTGCACAACAGGTGGGAAAACGTAAACACTATCATGCAGCACCAAGTCTTTTATTGCAAAATGAAAGTAATTATTTAAGGCTTAGAACAAACCACACAGCTACCATTAAAGTCTAAACAAATCAGGTAGCAATTAATACTCAGCATGGAGTATAGAGATTTCTTCAGATTCAAACTCCTAAAGCAGAGAATTATTCTTAGTCCTCATTTTTCTTACTATGTGGAATGAAAATATTTACTTCACACAACTGTATGCCTTTCTACAAAGTTTTCCCTCAAGGTGATTATTAGAGTTGGAAGGCACAGGAAGGGGCCAAGACTTAGCTCAGCCAGACCTGTACCTGCGCATGAGTGCCCGAGAGGCAGGCAGCACAGGCTGGCTCTCGCCTCCAGATGTGACTCAGTGCCAGTCCCCTGCCTTTTCTCCTGCTCTTCTGAAGAGCACACTTCTCCCTTGGACAGAAATCATCCGCACAGTGCCTAATCCACTTATACACACAGTGATAAAGGCTTCTCCATTTGTCCCCAAAGAAACATGCAATTCAAGCTGTGAGCTAGGCCAGGCCACCGTTTTGAGGTCCTGCTACAGAATCATGTGCTTTTATCTCCAAATGCTGCGATGGTCAATTTGGCCTTGCATGCGGCTATTTGGCAAGGACGCACAGTGGACAGTTCCCTAGTCCTGAGGTGGAGGTTGTTCACTGCCAAAAAGGCACACACTGGGCACACTTAACAAAGGGCCAAGGGAGCTTTAGTAAGTGACAGAGGGTGGCATCACTATAACATGCAGTGGCCTTTTTATAGTTGTGAGACACTAAGAGAAAGTTCTTCTGGAATAAGGCCAGCCCAAGCAAACTAGTTTCTATGAGATGCCACCCAAGTGACCCTCTGTCTGAGTAAGGCCTTGCTGAAGTCATAAGAAATCCAAGTATCACTGGCCTGTTGTATGTGCATAGGTGTCTGCAAGCACAATGATGTCAAAGCTAGTATTTTACTTAACAACTTCAAATTTATAAATATCTCTAAAGAAAAACAGTACTATTTGTTAATACTCTTCCAAGTTGACGCCACTCAAAAACTGTATGCGTACTCATTACATCTTAATGTGATAACAAATTAAAAGAAAATGTTGAATTTACTTAAATTATCACTGGGGGCACTTTTAAAAATAATCACCTTGCTGGAGGGGTGGGTTAAGGGGGCAGAAAAGAATTAAGCTATGTCACATACATGTACAACTGCTCATGATGAATGTAATCATCATGTACTACAAGTATATATTACATATATATGTAATAAAATGATATATATACATCATAGTTATATATATAATATATACATATATCATTTTAGCTAGTGTAAATATATTGAATTCAGGATTCCAAAATAAAATAACATAAAGTTCATAATTTAGGTCAATTGTTCCATTAGTTTAGGACAAAAGCTTCCTCGGTTATGTAACTGGATGGAGGCAAAGTGGGTTTTGAATGTGGCCAAGGGTCCTACTTTCTACTTGTTCCAGTAGATCCAGTTGACAATTTATCTCAGGGACTATCTGGCACGGATGTAAGTAAGAGGGCTTACTTACAAATCATCATAATCAACCCAGAAGAGGTACAAACAAGTGATTATCCATGGAATTCAAGGCACCTCCTAACTAGATAAATCAGTTTTTAAATTTCTGATGAAAATCAAGGTTTATTTTAATTCTTCAGCATGATGTATTAATCTCAGCTGAGTGATTCATGGGCAATCCAATCTAAAAGGTGGCTATGAAAATATATGCTGACTGTCAGTTATGTCAGTATTAGCAGCTAATTAGAAAATACACAAAGCCATTGATTTCAAATTCCAATTTTAAACCAGTTTGGTGGGTTAGGGAATTAATGAAAATATTGTTTTCAATATTTTCAAAATAAATAAGTTTTCAAATCACAAAGTTCTGTTTTATATTACACATATAAAATAATGACCTACTGGTTACTGAGGTTGTGAAAATTTCAGTGGAATATAAACCAGTTTTACACTGATATAAACATTTTCTTTCCAATTTATGACTCCTTATTGCCTGTGTATAAATGAAAATCTCTCTGAAGGTGAGCTCCTGTCACAAGCTAACTGAAAGACTTCAGCTAACTTCTGCTTTGTTTTTAAATAGGTACCTCCGAGTTCCTTCCATTATGTATGTCTTCGCACTTGCCTCATGGTGACTCCCTGTTTCTTCTCTTCTAACCCATCTGTGAGTAGAAGTATTTATTTGCAGTGTCACTGTTAAAATCTTGTAGCAGGAACTCAAAACTTGGTTATGGAAGCAGAAAAGAGAGGCGCCAGAACCACCGAGAGAAGACATGCGGCATTGCTTACTTAAATCCCCAGCCTGTGCCCCCAAGGACAATAGCTGCTACCAGGATGGCACCAGCGATGGAGCCTATTATGAGATTGGTGGCACTAGGACCTGTGACAAACGACCACGGGGAGAAAGTTGTATGAGCCAACCACTTTTGGATACCACGCAGAAAGGCAGTTAAGCGGTTTTAGGAAGTAAATACCCTGGTGCACAAGATCACTACACATTTTAAGTCATCTTTGTTTCCTTAACTTAATCACACTTTAGATGCCAGTCAGCGATTGCTTGGGTCTGTATTCCTTTAATTCTAAAATTTCTGCGCTATTGACAGTCAAGTTCCATTAAATTCATCTTTCATAGAATTTGAAGGGAACAGGCCCTGAAGGCTTCTGCAGGCCTTTTGTCCCCGCAACCCATCCTAAATCCAAAAAGCACATAAAGAACACAACCGCATTAAAGTTAGCTCAATTTGATTGACAATGGGACACATAAAGAAAGAAAATTACTTTTCTAAAGTGGTCTTCCAAGCAACACAAAGTTGTCTGGATGCTTATCATTCATTATTATTACTATTACTATTATTATTATTATTCCACATTTGGAGACAGTTAAACTTCAGAAGTCAAAAAGGGAGGAGAAGGAGAGCTGAGTGGAAAGCTTTCCTCTTAATGCTTCTCAGTTCTTACTGTGTCAGACACCAAAATGGAGTTCCAAAGGCAAGGAGGATATAATTCACTTAGGCAATTGTGAAGGGCAAGGATGCCTTAGATTCCGCGAATATCTTTTCAACATTCATTTATTTCTAAAGGAAATGTGAGGTTTGTGTTACCAAAAAAAAAAAAAGGGAGTGGAACAACACCACAAAAGAAAAAGTTTGGCCAGTTGCTGAATAAGAATTAATAACATACTTCAAGAGCTCCATTCTTCTCCCTCACTCAGCATTTAAAAATCTAAATGCTGGGCTGGGGAGATAGTTCAAGGGTCTAAGCACCTGCCTGGCAAGTGCAAGGACCTGGGTTCTAGCTCTGGTACTGCATGCTGTGCCAGCCCCAAACCCTACATGCGCCATGCCAGCCACTGAAACCAGGCATGGTGGCGCACACCTGTAATCCCAGCACTGGGGAGGCTGAGACAGGACTGTCTGAACTGCATAGGGAGACCCTGCATTAAATAAATAAATAAAAATTAAGAAGTCTAAAATCTAAATGCTGATGAACATTGATGAACAAGAATTTTATTAAATCCTAAATCGTCCAGGACACTATTATGCAGGAACAATGTCCCTTCATAACAGAATGCTGTCAGTCCTACTTGTACACAAGGTGTGTTCCCAAAAGATAGCAAATGTTTACAGTGAAAATACTTATGATAGTAAAAAACCCGATTGCCATGAATGGCCCTCAAAACACCCTCCCTGTCTTGTACCCCTATCCCACCACTCATGCCATTTTCTGAAGCAGTTCTGGAAGTCTTCTTTTGTGAAGGTCTTTATAGTTGTGCTGTGGTAGCTCCCTCAATGTCCTGAATCCATTCAATACATGTTGTGGTCATTTTGATTTTGAGGAAAAGCCAGAAGTCATATGGTGTCAGATCTGGTGAACAAGGTAGACGAGGACAAAAGGGAGTGTTTTGTGACCCTACATTGCTGCTGAATTGTACTTGGCAGCAGCATGCACCATACATTTTAATCACATCTTACAAACACACTCATGGGACTGGGGAGATAGCTCAGCTGAATAAGCTCTTGCCTGGCAAGCGCAAGGGCCTGAGTTCAATCCCCAGCTCAGAAGGGGAAAAAAACCACACACACACACACATGAAGAGGACTCCCCAAATTGCTTCAGAAAGTGGTGAGAACAATATGATAAATGCATTCAAATCAAGGGGGAATACTTTGCAGGGAATTAATGGCAATGGGTGTTTTACTGTAATACATTTTTACTTTTAAATATTCATTGTATATTTGGATCATGCCTTGCATCCCTGTTCCAGAAATCACAAGGCCAATGATGCTCATTTTTCTAAACTCTTCAGTTCATATATATTTCTATTTCTGTGCGAAAGATTCTCCTTCCTGCTCACATCAGTGCCCTCAACTGTGTACATAAATGGATGCCACTTTCAGCAGCACTAGAACTGTGTGCATGCTGTCTGTATCCACAGACTACTCAGCATGGTGGGCAGGTAGAGGACAGCTGCAACGCATCCGGGATGGGGCTCTTTTTCTGGTTCCTAGGCTCTTGTTTGCTCTTAAAACAGAAGTTCTACAGAATGAGAATCTCAGTGGCCTTCAGAGATCAACAAACAATAGAAACAATAATAATCAGAGCAATTAAAGCAGTTTACTGAACAACAAATGCTTACTATGACCCAAGGTGGTACTGAGCCCATGCTGTAGCATATCATAGCACTTGATCAACAAACACAAAAACCCAGAGGTAGGAATTATGACACTGCCCATCCAATAGATGAACGAGCAGAGGCTTCTTAGAAGTTAGTAAGCAATGGAGGCAAGATCTGAACACAGATCTGTCTGACTCTAAAACTTATTCTATAAAGCAAGGCTTAGCAAACTACAGCTCATAGGCCTAATCTGAGCTCACCACTTGTGCTTGGAACACAGCCATTCCACTCATTTACACACTGCTGTGGCTGCAGGTCTGCTAAGACAGCAATGGTGAAAATTACAGAAAACACCCTGCAGTCATAAGCAAAAGTCATTTATCATCTGGCCTTTACAGAACCTTTGGTAATCCTGCTCTGATGAAACTTTACTTCTCTGATGTGTTTTTCCTCCCCCACATTTCAATAGGGGACCAATTTTTGACTTTTAAAAATATTTCTATTACCATGTGTACACACTAAATGTCACACAATTTGTACTTCGTAGCTCAGAAAAGATAGACTGGGACTAAATTCACTACATAATCCAAGAAAAATAATTCCTGATTTACAATTATAAACTGAGAAGTAGAAATAAGAAAAAAAAGTTAAATTTGCCCATAGAATCTTTAGTGACTAAATGAACATGACACTCTCAGTTAAAGCAGGAAGTGTTAAGACAATCTATAGTGTAATATTTGAATTTTATTTTTAAAAAACTAGATTTTTTTAGCAATTATGAAAAAATGTAGACTCAGAAGAAAAAAAGAAGTAAACTAGTAAGCAAAAAGTCCATACAACAAAAATGACAATAATAACCTTTTCTTAGAAAAAAAATGTGTACACTTATACACACTTACCTGTCACAACCAGAAATAGCAACAAGCCAACAGCACCAGGAGGGGATGGATGGAAATGAACGCTGACAACAGGGACTATGTTGTTACAGAATCTTTTTTATTGTGCCCACCTCTGAGGCTCAATGGAAGGACTATTCAAATTCAACCCTTCAATTAGCATGTTTCAGGCCACCAAATTATGGTCAATAAACAATGTATAACCACACTGGGGTGGTTTTTAGAAAGCTGCCTTTCTTTTGCTGAGGAAGTTCACATCAACATACGGATAGAACTGCTCTTGGGAAGAAATGTTACTGCTTTGAATAATCTAGTCAAGAGCCCTATGGTGAAATTTTACAGGACAAAGTTCTTGTTATTTCTAAATATTTTATCCCTATTACATACTTCATTCCTAACCAATAAAGAGAAACAAAATCTTTTTTCCAGCATTTCTTTTTTTTCTTTTTCTTTTTTTTTTTTTTT
>NDGN011399814.1:0-10628 GCA_002564285.1 Tympanoctomys barrerae | reverse complement strand
ATCCACTTCAATATAAAGGCTTGGAGTTTATCATTCTTAATAGCTGAATAATACTCCATTTTGCTGGAGCACTAGAGATGGAAGGAGAGTCAGACAGTGGACTGAGGGTGCGGCCATCACTGCAACAGTGGAAGGGGGCAGGGGAGGAGGTGCCTTACCTTACTCAGATTCCAAGGCTTCTGCTCTATTTAAGCTCCTAGCCCACACTGGTTTTTGATTGTCTTTTAAGAGCTTCATGTGTGTCTCAAAGGGTAAATAAATACCTACTGTGATCCCAGCAGCATCACAGTAATATGTAAGTGTTGACCAATTGCTCTTGTGCTCTTTTTTGAAACAGTTACTTATTCTATTTCTGGTTCGAGAAAGAGGAACAAAACTTGAGTGGTGGAATTAACCATGCAGCAACATATTTTCAGTGTATAAAGGAGGACAGAAGTCATCACTGGCTTTGAAGTCACATAGACCTGGGCTGGAATTCGGGTCTACTTGCTGTTATTGCTGTTCTTCAATCTTTGTCAACCTAGGTTTTATCCTCTTTTAAGTAAAAATGAAACCTACCATACAGATTACAGAAAACAGAAAACAAGATAATAATGTATGTTATTTAATTCCTTGTAGGCCAGTACTTGCTTGCTTGCTTGCTTGCTTGTTTTTGGGACAAGATCTTCATAAGTTCCCCAAGCTGACCTGGAACGTGTAGTCCTCTTGCATCAGCTTCCTGAGTTGCTACAGGTTTGTACCACCATACATGGTAGGCCAGGTAATTTTTTTTAAAACACTTTTTACTTTTCTCTGCTGTCAGCTGATGTGACTAAAATACGTTTTCTGGAATGCTAGGTTTCCCTGGCTAGTAATTAGTAATGTGGCATAAAACAATTCCATGGTCACATACATTTTTAAGTGGTCGTGTCAAGAGTAACCAGTTTTATTGATGATAGAACTCCTCAGAGGGCTTTATATGATAATATACCTTTAGAATTTTGAGGCACTATAACAGATAGTTTCCCACAACTATTTGATAGGAGAAATCATTTTGCGCAAGCATTTAAATGACCTGCTATTTCACAGGAAGTACTTATACTTGGAGATATTCTGAGAAGTTATTCAAGAAAAGCCAAGCTCTGTAATCTGTTTAATGCTTCTAACAGTCTTTTAAGAGACTTCCTACTTTTGGAGACCCAGCTTAGCTATTTTTCAGGGAAGAAAATCCTCCAGTCACTTGAAGAATCAAATTTGGGATAAACTCTTAAGAATTACCTTTTTACATCTAACAAAATCCTCTGCACTCCACATTCAGTTAACTTCCTCTTATCGTTTCATTACAAGTATTTATAGTATCTATAAATTTGAAAGTTGGAGCTAATATCATTTAGTTCTTTCATTTTACTAGAATAACTTATTAAGCTTGTTTTGTTTGATAATAAATCCATGAAAAATGTGCCCAGGTTACTTCTTAAGCTGTATAAAGAAAAGTCAGCTAATAATTAGATAGACCATTGTTAGCAGAGATTTAAAGAGTATCTTCCAAGAAGAGTATACATTCATAAATATAGTTCACAATGGAAATAAGCACCTGCTTTTTCTTCATCAAAGTAGATTTATCAAATAAGTACACCTTAACTTTAAATTAAAAATACTAAAAAACTGTTTTCCTGGTTTTCGCCTAGATCTTGCCTCGTGTGTTGGCAAGAAAGAGGAAACAGGGCAACCTTCATGTGTCGCCTGGTCACAGCCAAGAAGGGAACAAATAGCAAATAAAAGATCATCACTCCTTTGAATAATCATTTTTCTCGAGATTGCACACACATCTACAGTCCACTTTGACCACAGAAAATTGACATTTCCCAAATGCTCAGACTATTGTGACATTACCTGGAGCGTCACATTCTGCCAACCACTCTTCCTCCTCTCATTTTTATATATTCTATGCTATTACTAAAGTCATGCTATTGAACATGTCCATGACTGAATATTAGTGAGTCCAAATAGCCGAACTTTTAATATGGATACAAATGCCAGGCTGTAGGCAAAACCTTGTTGCCTGAATCTGATGACAGAGAACGCATCCGTGTCCAGTTAATGCTAGAATGTCATATTATCCAGGTGTCGCTATAAAAGGACAGGCATAATAGTCCTGATGAATTCTGAATGAATTTAGAGGACATAAAGCTTTCAGACTGATTCTGAGAAAGAGGGAAACTGCCAAATGCACAGGGTCCACTGTCAACCCATATATGAAATACTACGGAAAATGGTACTGTGTTTTCCAAGGAAATGTAACTCTCAGTTGTAATGATTCGTCATTACTGTGGGCAAGATGGACATGAGATGATACCATTACTCCCCACTTTCTTTCTGTTGGCTTTTACACTTGTGTTACCTATTGGGCAATGTGTGTAACAAAGTCATTTAAATTGCCAGTAACCCAGCTCTAAATGGGCCTTCAGGGGCCAGGGGCCCTTTTTCTACTCATCTTTCAAAGCCTTGATCCCAATAGCTAGTAAAGGGAATCACTGGTCGCCAAGTGGCACTGGAGTTCAAGGTCCCTGACAGAGCATAGTTAGAGAATCACACTCTCAGGTCCATGCAAACCAAATTCTAATTATCTTGGCCTGCTAGAGAGAAATATCCTTTTACTTCACTGTGAGCTAACCTTCATTTTACCACCCAGCTGAGCACAGCGATGCTTAACGTGAGCCACGCAGACGTATTTGCCATTCCAGCATACTGTGTGGTGAGCAGGGCCGATCCATGCCTCTTTTATTTGGGCAAATCCCTTTCTCTTTGAGCATGTGGAAGAACACCAGCAGAGGGAAGGGTACTTAGTCGACTTGCAGTATATAAATAGCTCTACCGAGAGCATTCCAAAGGCTCTGTTGTGCTATCACGCAGCAGAGCCAATAATGTACAATATGAAAAATCTCTGCCAAACACACAGAGAATGCAGACGATGTTTGCCATCTCTCTGATCGGCTGTTTGTTATGTGTTGCAAGAGTTTATAACAGTAGAGTCAGAGAAGTATACCACACCCTAAGTCTTTCTATTGTAACAATAAGGACAATGACATAAACACACACACACACACGCACACACACACACCCTTAAAGACATCAGGACAGCAGCCACAAAAGTGAGATTAAGACTAAAATACAAGCATTTCTATTAAAAAAAAATAAGCAAATTTTTCACGAGACACCTAAGCCTTGTATCACCACTTCCTTAAAGAAGCGGTCTATGTTTTCTGGGGTTTTTTGTTTGTTTGCTTGCTTGCTTGCTTTTAGGGGAACGAGGGATTGAACTCAGGCCCTTGTGCTTGCCAGGGAAGTGCTTGTTCTACTGAGCCATCTCCCTGGCCCCTGGTCTATGTTTTCTGAAACCACAACAATTTCAGTCACTTATAAAAGGACTCACACATCAGCTTTTAAAGCAAAACCCAACCTGGAGATTTCCCATGATTACCATATTTAAGACACTAGGGGAAAAAGCCACTGATTTGCCAGGACAGTTAATTAATACTTCATTCCACCATCAATGTCTTGGATCCGTATGTCCAAAATATGACCCAGACATAGTAACAAGAAAACAAACTAGTTGAAAATTAGCATTCAATGTCTGCTTTAGTTTAATCTCTAGTAGTTGAAGTTACAGTTACATGGGCATGACAGGAACAGACGTTTTCAAGCATTCTTGATTAGCTATTTACAAGAGGCCTTTTCTATTTTTATAAGAAGTAGCCTATGAAAATTATCATAACGGGTTATATGCTCAACACAACAACCTGCAATAAAGCACAATCATAGCTCTTAAAGCTTTTTTAGCCCAAGTCATCTCCATCTTTACCTCACCTGCGGCTCTGACCCCTCTCTCTCCTCCCTATCAGTTTGTTTTTCCCTTTTCCAGTCATTTCTAATTTTGTTTTAGTTTCACTTCTAAATATAGCTTACGCCATCCTCAACCTCGGTTCCTCTCCTCAGTCTTGATTTCTGGCTCTCCTATTTTTCCTCCTCTGTTTTCTCCTTTTTTCATTTCCTCTCTGACTTTTTCTTTCAACAATTCGCCTCATTTTTCCCTTCTTAGAAACATGAAACAACAGGGAAGTTTTAAAAAAAAAAATGCCTGTAAATTTTCTCAAATTTCAGAAAACAAAATGTACAGACTAGATCATTTTAATATATAAAAAGATCTTCAAGTGAAATTCAGTCTCATTTCATAGTCCAGCTTGAAATTCACCTATCCTGTGAAATCCTTCTCCCCATCCCAGGGAAAAGGTGTTTATTCTATTTATCCCTGAAGAACTGTATCGCAGATCTGTGTTAGAACTTGTCACATTGTACAATAGAGGGCTGTGCACCTATTTTTCTCATCTAGTATAATATGAATATTGATGAGATAATATGAAACTTAAAAATCTTTATCCTTCTGTACTAGAAATGAGATCCAAAACCCAGGAAGTTATCAGTAAATACAAGTTGGAAAAAAATGTGCAGGTCACCCTGTGTGACAGTCCTGCTTACCATTAAATGGTAATGTTACTTAATCCATAGTAATTTCAGAGTCGTGACTGGCAATTCTGAGTAATAACTTCATGAAGTGGTGAAATGATGTATGAAAAGCTGGGGTTCCTGATTGGTACACTTTAGGAGGACGCAATGATAGTGCCCACCGCAGGGGACTTGTACCTGTGTGTGTTATATCTGGCTTCTTTCTTTCCTCATCCCTCTTTCCTCTTTTCACTTCAATCCCTCTCCTCCTTATTTACAAAAGCTTTGTGGACAGGGTTCTGGACACTAGTAATTACTTAGTGTGTGTTTGCTGACTGCGCATCAGAAAGGTGGGCCTTTCCTGACCTCAGTGGTTTTAGCGTGGGTGTAACTTTTCTTAAAGTGAAGCTGTTAAGATTTCTGAAACACTTTTTGGGGCTCTCATCATCCTGCAGATGTGTGGATGGATGTCTCATTAAACAATATATATATTCCCTAAAGGTGAAGGGGAGGACGCGAAACTTCCCCGTAATGGGCCTCGCGAGGGCGCAGACGCTCCAGATGGCTCGTGGCAGAGCCAGCTGTCCAGGGAGCGCCGCTCGCTTGCCGGGCTGTGCGGCCCGCAGAGAACAGGGAGAGGTGGGAGGCCCGCTGCGAGCGGCTCCGCGACCTGGAGCAAGGTTACGCGCGCGTCAAACGCGGGGCTCGCTCATCCGTTCACGAGCCGTTTATTTTCTCATGCGATGTAGTGTCTGATTCCAAATTCCGCTCCATTAAAGGACAAGACAGCTGAAACTTGTTTTGATCAGGATAAGCCTTTTCTTAATTAAAAAAAAAAAGTCTTCCTTTCTTTATTAGCACCCTTAAAGATAAAAAGGAGCCCAACAGAAATTATACCAAGAAAAGGAAGTAGAGTCCTAGTGCTGGAAATAAATATCTCTGGGTAACAAAGAAATTCCTTACACTGCTTGGGACAGCCTATTGTCTGCACCTTGTGCAGAGATGGGAGAAAACATTGTGTTTTTTATTCTTTCTGGGAATTGGAAAGTGTTTCTTGCGCTTCTTCACAGACACCCCCCATAACCTTTTCCGACGTGTCCTCAAGTCCTCAGATTTCAAAATTATCTAAAAGAATTAAAGTTGTTTCCTGCACTCACTGTCCTAAACATGTGAGCTTTTTCTTAGAGACTACCTTAATTTGTTCTCTCCCACTTACCTTCGTCTGTTTCCCTACTTCTATACCAGTAGCATTTTGCTTTTTTTCCCTGAAGGATACCATTTCACATTTACATCATCTTAAATCTATCCTGTTTTATTTTGGGGAAAAAAGAAAAAAAAGCCTCCAGTGTGGTGGCACATGCATGTAATCCCAGCGTTGGGGAGGCTGAGACAGGAGGATCACTATGAAACTGAACTGTGTAGCGAGACCCTGTATCACAATTAATTAGTGAATTAATTTTAAAAAGAAAAAAAAAACCCTCTCTTTTCTTCTGAAGGCCTTTTTTATTTCAGGGTTGCAGTACTTTGCTCCGCTCACAGTTCTGGTGTCCCTATTGCTCAGTTCCTTTGGAAGAAGTGAATAATCTGGTAGCTTTTGCTTTCCGAGTTGCCTACTTGGGCAGAAGAATCCAGCACTACTTAGAAAGCTTGGAACACATCTCACCTCTCACAGAAAGTTATGAGCTTCTGGCCACAAGGACCCGCTCTAGTCACAGGGTCGCCAGCTGATTCGTCACAGCCACTTAATAGATGTGCCCTGTGGGTAGGATTCTCTTCTCTCACCACTGAGCCTAATTTCTCTCTTAGGTGTAAGCAGAGTACAGGAACCTCAGCTGTCCTCTGGCAACTGCACAAAGCTTCAAGTTATGAGCGCTGTACCTGGCTTGCTTGCGCCACTGTTCTCTTTCCGTGACGCTGAGGCTTCCCTCAGAGCTGTTGGGCCAGGTTGAAACCTACTGCTGCACAAGTGAATTAACAACCGCAATAGGCATACACCTCAGGAAAGAGCGCTTGACAATCTACGACACCACTGAAGGGAGTTGACTTGTAAATCAATGTTGGCCACACCCCCAATGTCCCTGGCGCTAAGTACATTCCCTAGAAAGTCTGTAACTGGCTCGCAATCTTAATTGGAAATATTTCTGAAATGAAAGACTTCTGATGTCAAAAAGGAGAACTTAATGAGACCAAATTATTTTCCTCAAGTGCTCTGTTCTATTAAGAAAAGTGTGAGTGGTAATGAAAACCCAATTAATTTAAAAACAGTCTTTTATCCCTAAATTTAAGAATTGTAACCATGTTTTATTAGACTAAATTGATCTCCTCATGGGAATTTGTAGGGAACAGTGTAAAATAGGTGACTTTTATCTTCGGCATTGTCATAAAACGCTGTCCCCTCTCTCCCACGCCTCTCTTGTAGACACCCAGCTTTCCACCCACTCAGATCATGCTTCAAAAAGTACTCTAAATGTCTCAAGGGCAAGAGTCAAAGAGTAATAAAAGCTTGATATCATACTCCTTCATTAAAATTTTTGATTTAAAAACAGGACTCGTAAAGACTAAAGAAATTACAGTTTGGCTGTGTATGCTACAGTCGACGAGTAGTCCATGGAAATGGTTTTGTTTGAGGACTACAGCAAAAATGGGAAGCTAGTTAGTGCTGCCTGGACTAACCCAATGTATTGCTAATTTCCTGAAAAACGCATTAGCACTGCTTTAAAGACAGCTCTTTAGCTTGCTTTTAAAAAATTCATTTTATTTTTTATACCATGAAAAGAATTAATACTAGGTGATATGCTGTTGAACACAGAAAACACTATTCAGCAGCCAACAAATAAATACAGCATATAAGGAGATAAGCAAAGGAACCACGCAACAAGGGAATAAAGGTGGCAGAGCAGACAAATACAGCCACTGTGGAAATCAACACAGAGAGTCCTCAAAAGAACGAGGCTAGAAATTTCATTCTATTGCCAACCCAGCTATTGCCTTTCTAGGTATCTTCCTGAAGAAGCTAAAGATGCCGTATTAAGTGACTTGTGCTCATGTTTGTTAATAGCAGCACAATTCATAAGTACTTAATTTTGGAGACCACCTACAGGTTCATCAACCAATGAATAGATAAGGGAAAAGGGGTATGTACACACAGTGGAGTACTACGCTATGAAGAATGAAAAAAGTGAGTCATTTGTAGGAGGATGGACGCACCTTGAGACCACAATGTTAAGTGAAATAAATCAACCACACAAGCTGAGATATTACCTAGTTTCTCTTATATGGGAAAATAAAAATAAAAATAAAGAGGAACACAAAAATAATAAGAAATAGGTAGATGGATCTCTCTCAAATGGGAAGATGGAGAGATGGAGGGAGGGTCAAGGGAGGGAAAGACACACACGGAAATGGGAAGAGTTGTACTCGTGTACCCAAGTCCACACAAGGAATGTAGGGACATCCACTGCAATCCTGGACTAATAAGACAAAACGGATGTTCTAAAAGATTCTTTGATGCCAAGAGGTGTTGACTGGTCCTTACCTGAACACACATTCGGGATGAGATGGATGGACCAGCATAATAGTTTTTGAACACTTTTATACAAGTTATTTTAAGCCGTAAACCACACTTCCTTTTTGCTGTCTCAGTTGACACGGGAAAAAAAATACCAAGATGAATAACATGTAAAGTAAGATAAATGATAAAGGGGCAGAATCTTGAATCTATCATCAACTGCTTCCGACGCTTGTAAACCACAGATTTTGGAGTGGGAGTATAATTATTAGAGGATATTTTATGTTTCTCTTCATTGAGCTGAGGATCAATAGCATATGAGCTGAAAGGAAAATTTTCCCAGAGTGAGAGGGTTTTAATAAACACCAATGTGCAGAATTCCTAGCAGAAATTTGAATTGCTATTTACACACATATAAAGTAAAAAGAGAAAAATGCAATTCTTCAAAAATATATTTGAATGTCAGGTACTTGATAATAAATTGCAGGTTAATTCAAAATTATTTAAATGATAAATGTACCTGTAGGCTCTAGTCTCATGAAGTAATTTTTAAGGAAGATCTGTATCCCATTAATCAACGTAAAACCAGTCTTCAGCAAAATGTCTAGCATCTAGTGAGACTCAGTAGATATTTCTTGATAAAGGTGAAATCTATTAATTACAATGATTTTGGCTGCTAACAATAATAAGGTTAAATGCAGAGTGCTTACAATGTGCTAGGTACCCAAGCTAGCTCTCAGAACTAAAGATCCATGTCCTTATTAGTGCATTATGCTGAGAATAATAATGGAAAAGGAACACAGAATTCATAAAAAAAAAAAAATTGAAGCAGAGTAGAGCCCAGAGTGTATCAGTACAGTCTGTTGTTTTAGATAGGGGTCCAAGTGCAGCCCATTTGGTTAGGGTCATGCTGGACCAGAAAGCAAGTAAAGGAGTAAGCAACCCATGGAGACCCAAGGCAGGGCCACACGGGATGGGGTAGGGTGGGGTGGTTTACAGCACCAAGACTATGGCAGGGGCTGGCGTCTTCAGAGAAGAGAACTGGGGCTGGGTGAGCAGAGCCAACATGACAAGGCAGTGAAGGACCGCAGGAGTGAAGGAATGCAGATGAGACAGAAGGTCTCATCAGCCTGGATTCAAAAATTTCAGATTCTGCAACAGACCTCCTAGGATACATTTCACACACACACAAAATAAATGCATCTTCAAAAATGTGTCAAAACCACATATCCCATTTCTGCAACTCAAGCTTAAGGCATTGGGCTCAGGAAATCTACCCATAAGGATAAAATCCAAATCAGTCCAGATCACCAAACAAGGCCACTTGCATCTGTGTGTGGTCCCCTCTTTCAGGCTCCTCAACTGGTGGCTAATTCTCATTTGTCCCCAGTATATGGAGTGCATTCCAATCGATAATCTTAACCCACACTCTTCAGGTGCAGATCCAAATTCCTAGTATCCTATTGCCTCTGCTTGACTCTGGATTTCAGGATGTTTGTAAGTCATGTGTTCAAACTAAATTATTTAGCTTCTCCCATACAACTGTGTTTATTCCTTGCTAAATTCCCTTTATGGGAGTGGTACCGTGAAATATCACCCATTAGTCAGTCCATGTCACTGACCTCAGTTTCTATAAAATTCTTTCAATGAATAATAGTTACTGAGATCCTGTTGTATGGCAACCACTGTGCTGGACCCAGTGGATAGGGATTTGCAGACTGGATGTGGAGTCAACACCTGAATCTTCCAGTCCACAGGGCAGGTAGTGAAAAATCCCTTGACCACAGTTCACAAGGTGTACAAGAAAAGCACAGGATTCTGAGGAACTGTGTGATTTGAACCCAACTGGGGAAGATGGCTCAGGTAATCTTCGCTGTGTTTGAATCATGGACTATTAAGTGAGTGTTATGTCCACATGGCCCAGGGTAAAGGTAGTCAGGGGAGATGGAATGGAAGAGATGGTGGAAGGGAAAGGCAGGGAGGGAAGCCCAAGCATTTACAAAAGAGAGGAAAAGCACACTTTAGATTGGAGGCAGAAAGGACCATTCAGCTATGTATGCTAGGGGCTCAGGAAGAGAAGGAGTAGGGCAAAGGAGGTCACAGTGGGCTCTAAAGCAGCAGCCATGACAGACCAAGTCACAAACGTAGATTTCAAACAGAACCAAGCAGGGACAGAGGAAGAAGGCCAAATCCAGAGGAGAAAAATAAGGAGGAAAGAATGATGTGAAGGAAAGAGTTGCCAGATGTAGCTGAGAAACCAAAAAATCAAGAAAAATGCAGACTGAAAAGCACCCACCAGATCTTTTGTACTGGAGATCAGAGGCATGTGAAATCAGATCATTTCAGGCATGACCAAGAATCCCAGCAATTTAATAAAGAAGACAAATCGAAGACTGGGCAGGGTGACGCGCACCTGTAATCCCAGCACTTGGGAGGCTGAAAACAGGATAATCATTATGAGTCCAATCTGCATAATGAGAACCTGTAGTCCCTGTACTAAAATACATTTTAAGAGAAGAAGAAGAGGAAGAAGAAGAAGAAGAGGAAGAGGAAGAGGAAGAGGAAGGGGAAGGGGAAGGGGGAGGAGAAGAAGAAGAGGAAGAGGAAGAGGAAGAGGACGAGGACGAGGACGGGGAGG
>NDGN011399790.1:0-11622 GCA_002564285.1 Tympanoctomys barrerae | reverse complement strand
GGGGCTGGTAGCTTTGTTCAAGCAGTCAGTGAAAGAGGTGAGCTAGGGCCAGGCCCCCAATAAGTCTTAATTATCTCTTGTCTTTTTTACTTTTTTAAAAGTATATTTTAAAAAGAGTATAATAATAATTGATAAGACAGTGGAGGCTGGTTTAGACATTATGGAAATCAATATGGGGATTTGTCAAAAAGCTAGAATTGGAGGTCCCATTCAAGGCAGCTAATCCCCTCCTAGGTATTTTTCCAAAAGAACTGAATCATCACATCACAGCAATATATGTATCCATGTTTATAGCAGTGTAATTTGTCATAGCTAAATCTTGGAAACAAACCACATGCCCAGCAAACAAAGAATGGATGAAAAAAGATATGATATTTTTACACAATGGAGTATTATTTAGCTATAAAAAAGACAAGTTTGAGGCTTTTGTAGATAAATAGGTGCAGCTATAGCTAGAGTCTATACTGGTATTAAATAAATCAGATCCACATGTGCAAACAACGTGTTATCTCACTAGTGTGAGAACCTGGAAGAGTAATAAAAACCTAAAGGGTACAACAGATATTGTGACCAGGGAGGAAATTGTCCAAAGGGAAGGAAAAACTGGGATGAAGAAAAGGACAAATGGAAGAAGGGAAAAAGAGATTTGAGTACATATGTAGAATAGTTTGGATAATTGTATTGCTGATTTCTGCTGATCTTTTGAAAGGAACAGTTAGTGCTTAATATTTTTTAACTCCAATTTTTTCTGACCTTTGAATTTTTATAACTTCTTTGTTATTTTTTTATTTTTGTTCTTTTTTTAAACAAATCTTATACGTTTATAACTGTAATCTGAACAACTAATTTGAAGATAGCATCATGTAATACAGCAAACATTACTGAATTGCTATTACTTTGTTTAGTGAAATCTTTACAGTGTCTTATGTTTTTTTCTTTATATCTCTATTTGTGTTCTTTAAAAGCCAAAAAAAAAAAAAAAGTACACATTTTGAAGACCAAGATGAGAGGTATTCAACCATGGTATTTGTGTCACACATTTCTGTCCTTAATGTAGTTGCTCAGATCATAGATATCAGCATACCGAGTTTGTCAAAGTGAAAATTCTAAATATTAACTGCTTTTTTCAAAAAACTGATGGAAATTATTAGTACAATTATCTAGGCCTTGCTGTATATATACTTGCATGATTGTTCCCCCTTTCTCTTTTCCTATCTTTTCTCTTTTCCCTCACCTGGATTAACTTTTAAATTAAAAATTCTTTTGCCATCCAATATCTCTGCCGGTTTCCCTTTCATTTTCCCGATCTTTTTATTTTTTATTTTTGGTTTTTATTTATTTATTTAATCTTTTTTTTTTTTTTTGCGGTACTGGAGATTGAACTCAGAACCCTGCGCTTGCCAGGCAAGTGCTTATTCTACTGAGCTATCTCCTCGGCCCTTTCCCATCTTTTATGATCAATAATTTTGCTCTCACAATCTCATAGAGAAGAGGTTTGTTAAAAGCTCTAAAACTTTATTAAATATATTATTTAATATATTATTTTGTTTACTTATTTGACATGAACCTCAGGTTGTTTCATACTTTTCTTATCCAAATTTGTGATTAGTCATCTTCCAGGGTTGCTGAAATATGATCATTTATTCTTAGTACTTCATAGTGAACTATAACAAACATTCTTTATATTTAAATATCTTTCTTTCACATCTTTCACCGTCAACTGTCACGACAAACAATGTCACAATCCATATTCTTACCCTGTACATGCCCAAGGCTGTAGGTTATATCTGCACGTGCGCACACACACACACACACACACACACACGCACACAGCTATAGTATCTTCATCCATATGTGTATGTTTCTTAGACTTTTTGTAGGAAACATAGAGACATAATCAATTAAGCACTGGTTCTAATTTGAAAAAAAAAAAACTCTTCCACTGAAATGGAAGTTAACACCCTATTTATATTCACTTACACTTGATATTTTCATATTTTTTAATTATAGTCTTCCTGACAGGAGTAATGTCTCACTGTTTTAATTTGCATTTCTATAAGAGTTTCTTTGCATGCCATTTCACTGCTGAACCTGGATCTTGTTAGTTTGTCATTTTCAATGGTTTCCCTCCATCTTCACTCGAGTTTCTGACTTCATTGATTTACAGAAGTTATTTCTACATTCCAGATAACAATCCCCCATTAATTTTACACTTTGTCAGTATTTTGCCCATTTATCAATGGATCTTTTACTGCGCAGAAAAACTTACTATTGACACTTTGACAACTGGTTCCCTCCTGTGAGGCAGTTTGTGCTTGGTCTTGCATAAGAAGTCTTTTTTCTTCCATAGTCTACAAACTAAACCAGTTTTTTTTTTTCCTCTGCTTATAGGGAAAACTTCACAAACATTATCTTTTTTTTTGGTGGGACTTGGGATTGAACTCAGGCCCTTGCGCTTGCCAGGGAAGCGCTTATTCCACTGAGCCATCTCCCCGGCCCCACAAACGTTATCTTTAATAAATTTAAAATCTACTCATGGATTGAGAATAAGGAAAGGTGAAGTGCATGTTTTCTTCATTAGAGAGCGTGTTTTCCTAACACTTTTAACACCTGATTTGTGGTGGCATCTTCTATTTCAAGCATGCATGAATATGTATATGCCTATGTCTTTAAAGCTTCTATTTTAGTCCCTTAATGTATTGATTTCTGTATACATAGAGCTCATATAGGTTTTTTTTAATCCTTTTTTAAGTGAATTTAATACAGAGTCTACAGGGTCTCATACACAAATTGGACTGGTGATGATCCTCCTATTTTCAGCCTCCCAAGAGCTGGGATTACAGGCGTGTGCCCCAGGCCCAGTCTCAATGGCCATCTCAGCATGCCCTAGGGGCGGGGCCAGTGGGGTATGCTGGGACCAAACCCCTGTCCCTTCATCTGCCTAAGCAGGAGATCATATAGGTTTTAAACTATTATTTTGCAGACTATATTCATATCTTGTCAATGCTGCTATTTACTTCTTAAAGTAAGTTTGGAAATCTATAGATGCCTAGTCTGCAACATAAATTTGGACTGAAAAACTAGACAATATACTCAATATAATTTGTGAGATTATGTTAGATTTGTGAGCATATTAGAAGACAGTTTATAATTTTCATATATATGTTAGTCATTTTATTTATTGAAATCTTTTAAATCAACTTAACAATCTTTTCTAAAATAATAAAAGCTGTATTCTTTCTAAATTAGGTCCTGTTTTGTATTATTAGTTGGGTTTTAATTAATTCAGTCATATTTATGTGTAAAATATATTATATGTGGTATTTCTAATCTATTTAAACTTCTTTAATATATATGAATAACTTAGATACAGCATTGAATACATCATAAAATATTGTGATGTATTTTACATGAACATTTATAGAAATACTTGAAAAGTATATGAAATGTACTTAAATATAGTTTACATATGTATATTTTGCTGGAGTTCCAATCTTTTAAATAGTGAATAGAACTTATTTAGAATTTTAAAAAATTACTACACTGTAAAACAATGTACACTTCATATCGCTATTTACAACATTGTTATGGACTGGATTCCCACCTGGTTTTGTATGCTGAACCTTAATCTCTACTGTGATTCCAGTGAGAGATGGGAGGTCATTGAGTTTAGGTAACATCCAGAGGGTAGGGCCTTCATGACGGAATTACTGCCTCTTAAAGAAGACACCAAGGGCTGGCCAAATAGCTCAGCGGATTAATGAGCTTGCAAGCAGGTTCAGGGGCTGGGGGTTCGATCCCCAGGCCTGCTGTGCCAGCCCTGCCCCCGGGGCGCGTTCAGAGAGCAACTGGGACTGGGCGGGGTGGTGCGCACCTATAATCCCAGCTCTTGGGATTCTGTAAACAGGCAGATCACTATGAGTTCAACCTAGTATGAGACTCTGAACATCCTGCAGACCCTTCCCTAAAATACAATAAAGAAAGAAAGAAAGAAAGAAATATGACACAGCGCCTGTCTTCCCTGTCTCTTAAGAGGACACAGCAAGAAAGCTTTTCTCTGCTGGGTGGAAAGAAGACCCTCACCAGGAAACTAGCTTGTATGGCCTTGAGCTTGGCATGTCACCTTCCAGAACTACGAAAAACACATCCTTATTGTTTAAGCTTATTCTGTAAAGCAAAGTTAAGCAAAAAGTAGAAGTTTGACTAAGTTATGCAACAAATTTAGTGTTGGTAAATTTTTGCCAGTCAACTTTGGTCATAAGATTAACCCACACTAAGAAAATCCAGCATAAAGAGCATTTCAAAGAATTTTAAAATAAGATTAAATTTTATCCAAGTTTTAAAAAACATATTAGAGAGAAGACAAAATCACATACGAAAGTCATCTTAATATATGTTAATATATTATGAAGGCCCAAGCAGAATAATACAAATTTATTTGTTACATTGTAGTTTGGTTCATAATAATTTTTGTTTCTTCGTGTTTTCTTTCTTGCCTTTCACTTGACAGATCAAATTTCCTATTTCCTTTGGAAGCTTTAAATTCATACATTCTTGCTACCTTTCCTTTCGATTTCATTTAAAAACATTAGCAGTATATCTTCGTGGAAGACATAACAGACAGCCTAATACATCTTGTCTTTCTATAATCCTCAACTCTTCCAGAACTTTTAAGGCAGAAAGTTCTTTTTCTTTCCTTACTAGTTCAATAAAGGAAAATGTCTGATAGGCTAACTAAGGATGTTTGTAACTTTAAATAATCGCTTTAACATTTTAAGGAAAATAGACTGCTAATGCCTTCATAAAGAAAAAATACAATTAAAACAGATTCCTTCTGAAACACGTGAGTAATGCTGCTTTTGCATTGTGCTAGATGAATAATGTACAAGTGCCAATTAATTGTTTTCTGGAGTGTTTTTGTTTAGTTTTGGTTTTTGGTACCAGGGATCCAACTCTAGAGCTCGCGTTTGAACTGTTTTGCTTTTTCTTTTTCTCTCATTAAAATTTGGGCGATTAGTTTTCAATATATCAAAAGAAATTTTGCGCACAACAAAATCATCTCATTTTTAACAATTTTAAGCCATTGAGGCCTAGAAGATTTGGAAATTAAAAAGCTCATTTTGAGATCTGTCTGAGGTCAATTTATACCCGGAGCTCGGATTCTGCCAGCCTCAGATATGTCTGAACAACAAGGTCCACTAGTCCTGCTACTTCACCTTTCTTGAAATTTTGTTCTTTTTCTCAGACATGCACACGTTTGCAGTATAAAACTTACGGTGGATTATACAAGTTGCTACAGACAGTGGTCTGTGTAATAAATTGGTGGGGGAGGGAGCCTCTTAGGTAAACAATGTAAATCATAATTTGAAGTTGATTCCAGTGAAAATCCCTAGCTCATGAGTCTTAGTGGGAGACATTAAGTGAGATTTTAGCGCCATCTAGTGTTCTGTAATGAGTTTATGTTTTAGAAGTGAAAACGAATCCACCTGAGCAAGACTTCCAGATTAAGGAAACAGCGTCCTAAGGCTTAAAACCACACTAAACTGGTCCTAGTCAAAGAGGTTGTCTGTTTCTTGGTTAACACCCTGGAAAGTGCCCCGTAACAGAAGCCTTCTTAGATCTAAGAAGTTAACGAAGTATGTACAAGACTGGTAGATACAAGCATTGATTACTACCAAAATCATGCTGATTCATATCTCAGTTTTTAAAACAAAAAAGATTAAACCCTGGAAACTTAATGTGGGAATAAGAATATGACGTGGCAATACAGGGTAAGGGTGGCGGTAAGATCTGGGGGTCAGAAAGGCCACACATATTTAAAGGCACGCTTCCATATGTGCGTGAATGAGCTTGTATGGTACCCTTTTCTCTGCTAGCGCACATGTAAGACTTACCTGTACCCATTTTAGAATTGAATTGAGATAGTTCGACATAAAAAAAGAAAGATAGAGAAGCTATGTAAGCATGATCAACATATTTTATTACATAACCAAGGTGATACATGGAGAAAATCTTAAATTTCCCAATTATAAATTTTATTCCCTTTATGTGTAACATGTAAAAATTGATCAATTAAAATGAATACTTATAACTCAAAAGTAAATTGCACATCTTATTCTCAATTATAATAAAGCTAGAAAAAATATATCATAATTACATGAGAACTAAGGAAGACACTCAACCATTGAATTTGGAACAAAAACAAAATTGTAAAGTGAAGAAACCTAGCAGAAGAACAATTTACAGTAAAACTTGTAGGATGCAAAAGAAGCAGAACTGAGAACAAACTGTACATTTGAATGATACCATTGTTGGGGCCAGGCAGATGGCTCAGTAGAATAAGCGCTTGCCTGGCAAGCACAAACGGTCTGAGTTCAATCCTCAGNAAAAAAAAAAAAAAAAAAAAAAAAAAAAAAAAAGTTATTAACAGAATATAATAATTAGGGAGATTTTTTTTCCTTAAGTTAATAGAAAAACAGTAATAAACCCAAAGAAATGAAGAGAGAAAATTAATAAAGATGAAAAAGAGTATTTGTATTAGGGAGTAACGGCACAGTGCTATAATCTCAAATCTCGGGAAAGCTGAGACAGGAGGATCATAGGTTGAGCCCGTCCTGGGTACCATTGTGTAACAAGATCCTGTCTTAAAATTTAAAAATCATATATACAAAGGACAGGGGTTGTAGTTCAGTACAGAGCTCTTGGACTCAAGCCACAGTACTTTCTCCTTTTCTCTTTTTCTCTCTTTAAAAGCACAAAAAACTGACATAAAAACAAGAAAATATGTATTTGGCAGAGAGACTAAATGCATATTCCAAGGACAAGAGTGTTTCCAAAGTGCTGGGCCTAATCAAAGACAGCTAACACCATCATCCTTCCTCCTTCGCAGCACATTAATCCCCTTCTGATTCTGTATCACTGCCCGTGCCCCTACCAGCCAGGCTGAATTGTGCTCTGATGTGACAAGAACATGCAAAGTGGTTGGGAGGCTGAATGTCTTTCTTGGGCCATGTTTGTGGACTTCACATCAGAGTTAATACAAATTTTAATAGGCATGAATTTTCCTGGCCATGAGTGTCTCAGTTACCCTTATAGTTTGGACAAATACCCAACACCCAAAATTAAGGAAAGAAATGTATATTTAGCTCATGGTTAATGGAGGTTTCAGTCCATACTCAGCTGGCTCCAAGACAGGGTGGCACATGGCAAAGAACAACCCTGCAGGGTGGAGGCAAAAAGCAAGAGTAAAGGGAGTGGCAGCAGCTAGCCTCTGTCACCTCCTTACCATGTGGTGCAGATTACCTGCCCCAGGGCAGGTGCAGAGTCCACAACCACAGTAATCAATCACAGACTCCAGCAACTGCCCCATGACTGCATGAGCCGTTGGAGAGACAACTAGACATAGACTGTCACAATGTGTAACCACACTCCATTCAAATCAAAGAAATATTCTTTGAGGACAAGATGTTGGTGATAATAAAATATAACAATTAAAGTTAGTCATATGGTTACATTTTGGCGGTATTGTACATTATGTTAAGAACTTTGTACAGTTTTGTATGTACTGTCTCATTTAAGATCTATCCCAATGTTACTAATATGGTCTTTTTCAGATAATCATATCATCTATCTGTCTGTCTGTCTGTCTGTCTGTCTGTGTATCTGTATGTCTATCTATCTATCTATCTATCTATCTATCTATCTATCTTACTTATTCAACATTCTAGTACAAAAGTAACTGTTAGGGATTTAGTCATGTCCGCTGCATCCCCATACTAAGCACTGTAGAAATAGTTGGATGTCCAAAATGGCCCGAGTTAGCACTCTTATTTTCCTGAGGCAGAGGACTATTTCTTCCAGTCACTTTCCTATGGAGGAACATTGCACTCCATTGTCTAAGAAGACACCCTGCCTTTCACATACCCTTCCAGCACTGAGCTCTTTCCATTTCAGAGTGATATTGCTGGTGACTGTCTATCATTCCTTGTGAAATAGGGGAATAAAACTCTCAATCTGAAAGGTACCTGGAACAAATCGTGATCTCTAAAACCAAAGAATGAATTTTAGGACAAGCAGAGGTGACGAGCAAAATACGTATGAGAGGAAAGAAAGCTTCTTTCTGAGAGAGGAACAGAAGGGGGACCCAAGTGGGTTGCCCCAGGAAGCTGTCTTTTCCAGGGATTTTTTTTTAATAGAGTAATACCATGTGGTGAGATGGGTCTAAGGTGGAGAACATAGGAACTTGCTTAGGTGGTTATGATGTGGGACAAAACGATGGTCAACCAAGGACATTACAAGCAGCACTGTTCAGGTAAAGTTGATTAAATCCAGGACCAAATGAGGAAGCGAGTCATGTAGCAACCAGGCATGAATATGGGACAAGATCTCTTCCTGTTGGGGTTTGGATTAGTGACTCTTTCTGGCTCTTTCAAGGTGATTGATATCTATTTAGATATCAATCCCTGATGCCCAACCCTAGGGAAATATGTAGCTGCATTTGTTTACTCCTTTGTCTTGAGATCTGGCCTATACCAGAGGTGTCTGTCTCTTCCAAAGTTGCAAAGTTACCTTGTCTTTTATATTGTCTCCTTGAGAGCTTGGCCCTGTCTAACTGCCTACAATAGTTTATCTAATTTAGCTGCCTGAAACACTGGCATCATATTAACATGAGTGTAACACCCAGTCTAGGAAGTATGGACCAATCTCTTCTTGTCCTTTGGAGACTGCTTTATCCAGGAACAGCAAATGCTGGTTTTGTCCATGCCAAGGAACAGGCTGAGGAAACACGATGTCATTCCGGCCTATCTACTCCACTTTCACTGTTGTAGACAAGTGAAATGAGGATGTGAAATTCTAGTTGCAACATTAAAGAAGCAACATATTGTCCTGATCTCAACTTAGCTTTTATAGTAAGAACTCAAAAGCTTTGGTGATACTTGTGGCTCTTTCTCTAACTTCAATTGATGAAGTTCCTGAAGACACAAAACATGATTAATTAAAATTGCTCAAGCCACCAGATCACAGGATATGCAAAAATTATAAGATTACATCTACTGAGATAAATTTCAGATTATTTCTTAAGTGTACTAGTCTTCCTAAAGTACATTCAATGGGAGAGTTAACCCTAAACCTTTCTGGGCACAGTCTGCCTCACCATTGACAAGTCTACAGTGACCCCTTCAGTTGTTACTTGTAATGAAGTTAATGGAAGACTAAAAAAGTATAGACTTGTCATAAAATGGCTTACAGCTGTACCAATTGAGATAATGCAAAATTTTAAAGGACCAGGGTGAATCATCAGGGTCAATGACAGTCACAACTGAAATGGGCAGTTTGACGTAATGGACTGTGTTGATTTATGCAAGAAGCAAAACATAAAAGAAAGAATAATCACTGGTTATTCTATTTTTATCCAGGGAAAATGGTCCATCCAGTCTAAGAGAATTGTTAACTCAAGCACAAAGGTATCTATGTTTTTAATTGGAAAACAAAGGTGGATGGGTAACAAGTGACTGAAACAGGAGAAACATCCCATTTCTCTGGAACATTTTTAACGCTTCCCTATTCTATCTCTGCCAGCCTAGCAGCATTTGCTAAATCAGTGGTTAAAGGCAGTCATGAAGCTGTGCTTCTACACAGTCGCTAGGGCTCACAGGTTCCCGTGGCATCTTCTGGTGAGATCACAGCCTGTCTGTTTGCACTCGACAGCGACTGGGAAAGCAAAACTGGGAGTTCTGAGAATTCTCTCTGGGTGAGTGCAACGGAGGTGAGAGAGATGTCTGGCAAGTAACAGATTCTTTCTTCAATTACCTTTCAGAATCAAACTTGGCAATTACACACAATTTAACAAGTACAGGCAGAGGATAATTTGGAATTTTTCCCAACTTTTTTACTCCATCAATAAGAGAAGTGATTTTTTTTTTGAACTCTAATGTTTTTGGATATAGAATAACACCAAAATTTTATCAGTATTTTATCACTTTTTAGTCACACATATTTAAGTATATGTTAAAATTTTAATATATTAAAGTTAAATCAGACTTGCAAAAGCAGAAGATAGGCAGGTTAAGTTTGCAATAAACAGGAAAAGACGGACATCTGTCAATTGCATATAAAGGATAAATTAAATGTCTGGATTATAGTACATATTTGTGAACTGGGAAATATAAGGTGTATGTCTTTGAACTTACATTGTTTCTAGAGTGATTTAACCACCTCTTGCCTCAGCACCTCCAAAATAATAAACACTTTGGGGTAAATCATACTACTTCTTTGCTTCTTTGCCAAGCTTAAAATGAAAAAAGAAATCAGCCACACCCATATTATGGAGAGATTAGAGTTCTGTTAACAAATTATCACTAGTAGAATGGTTTGCAAATGACATCAATTTATAATCTTATAATTCTGAGGTCAAAAGTCCTAAATCAACATGTGTGCACAGCTGTATCATTTCTGAATCTTGAAGAAAGAATCTGTTTCTTTGCTTTTTCAGCTACTATCCCACCCTCTAAAATTCTTCAGGACAGGGGTCCTTCCTACATCTTCAAAGCCAAAAAACAATAACAGCTTCCAAACTGTCTCTGCTTCTGGTAATTTGCATCCCTAAGAGCCACTTCTGATACAGGGGTTCAATCCAGATGATCCAGAATAATTTTCTCATAATTATATAAATTAAATATCTTTAATTTAATCACAATTGCAAAGTTCATTTTGCCAAGTAAAGCAACATATTGAGATGGCAAAGGGTTGAAAAGTGGAGATTTGAGAAAAGAGACAGTATTTTTTGTGTAATGATAGCATTAAGAACTTAATTTAAGTTCAATTTAGTAGAAGGCAGACAAAGAAAATAAGATAGATGAAATTACAGAAAGATGCTTTTTGAAAGGGTTTAAAATCCTTATTGCTGAAATTGTTGTAAAAAACATTACAGTAATTCCTATCAAATGTTAAGTGGGCACAAAGTCTGTTAAGACAGACATGAATCTTTTTCTAGACAGTAACATCTTAATGTGGACCATGAAATATTTAAATAGTTTAGTGATGTAAATTGACTCTTCTTAACATTATGTGCCTTAGATGGTACAGATAAGAAAATGGAAATCAGAGAAAAACATAGTGTGCCCTTCACAGTTAATAGATTTTGTAAAAAATACCACTCAAATTAGTTGCATGACTATATTCTACTTCAAGCCTTTTGAGTACATATGTAATTTATTGTACATATCTAGTTACTACTGTTTTTCAAGATGCCCCCTACAATCTGGCCTAGAAAAGCTTTTCCCATCTGATGGCATTCATGAGATTATATTCCTTGGACCTAGAAAGGGTTTATTGCAGACCCATGATTAGGAATAGTGATCATTAAAAACTACAAATAAATGCATGTTCTCAAGTTCATCCATGATGACTTACACTGAAAATTATTCTGTGGCTTCAGGGACATGGTCCTTCTCACTGATGAGGACTGACAGTGAAGTCTGAATTTTAAGGGCCTCGCTAGCTATTCACATGACACCTGTATTCCTGCGAAGGCTGGAAGAGGCCAGAAGCTAATACTGGATTTCTTTCTTTCTTTCTTTCTTTCTTTCTTTCTTTCTTTCTTTTTTTTTTTTTTTTTTTTTT
>NDGN011399775.1:0-19224 GCA_002564285.1 Tympanoctomys barrerae | reverse complement strand
GGGGATTGAACTCAGGCCCTTGTGCTTGCCAGGAAAATGCTTATTCCACTGAGCCATCTCCCCAGCCCCTTGCTATTTGTTTTAAATAAAATTAATTAAAAATAATAAAAAAAGAACTGAGGAGAAAAAGACAAAGGGTGTTGTGGGAAACAGGAAATGGCCTTTAAAAAGATTCATAAGAGGTAGTAAAGTAATTGTAAGGTAATAATACTGGGGGTATTTTATTACATTTCTATTAGTAAGGGTGGATCCATTACTAAAATGACTCCACCACCAAGCCATTACAGAAAGGTAATGGTTCTAAATGAGACTTTAGGCATGATTTTCTATGACCATCACAGAAGTTAGGTTAGTGCTGGTCTGGGTTTCTGGCCCATTGTATAGTCTAGATTCAAATGCACATACTCAGAAGAAGAAGAACTCAAAATATGGCAAGAAATCTTGATCTGAATCCATTGAAAGGGATATAAGATCCAGCTTCTATTTTTAAAAATTATTTCTTTCAAAGTCTTCTTCACCAGGTGCCCTATGTCCCTCTCCTTGTCTGCATTGCATGGGCCATTTCCAGAGATATTCCTGAAACTTTTAAACCTATAGCTGCTATAGCTCTGTAACACCAGCCAAGCTTCACAACCATAATCAAGGAGGCCAAAAGACTCTAACGCTATCTCACTGTACTAGCGACATTGTAGGTTTATCTTCTGAGAGAGAAAGAAGGTGGAAGCTCTCTTCCAATGGAATGATTTTTGACACTGAGTGAGAACACATAGAGTGGTGGGAAGACCTTAGGACAGAAAAAAGACAGACGAAGGGAGGGGAGAACCATACCTGCTCCGATGACCTCTTCAATTTTCACAAAAGACACATCAATTTCCTTGGCAAACTCCCGGACAGCTTCATTGGGGTCCTCATAAGTGAAGGGGTCAATGTAAATCTTCATCCCTGGGGAGCCTTAGTAGAGGAGATAAGCAGGATTAACATCCCACAGAGGACAGAGTTGCCATAAGCACTGCTGGTGTCCCCTGCACTGAGGCATTCCCAGGAGGGATCCTCTTACACAGCCTTCCTCTGCCTTGCCTTGTCCTGCTGGACACCCCCACATTCCTTCCCTCCGGGCCACTCCAGCCTTGTTCTTTGCCCTCTACTTCTCCTCCACATATTCTTTTCTTTCTGAGTGCTGGATGAAATGTGGAACAGATTACTTATAAGTGACAGATCGGGACCAGTTCCCACATGGGGCACTCACAGAAGGCAAAGAAGCTGATTGATGCCAACCAAACTCATTAGCAGAAAAGTGGTGGTGAAATGGAAGGGTAGATATCAATATTTATCAACTTGATAACTTTCCTGAGTGGAGGCCACAGTTAAGGTTATAACCAACGGCTGTGGTCCAGGACCATGAGGGGGACGAGGATAGATTTTTTAAAAAGAAAAAAATTGCTGTTAGAAAACCTTCAAGATAGAAGTGACAGACAGTACCCCAAAAGAGAAAATGTAAAGGGAAAAGCTTAAAAAATATTAACAGAAGAAAGAGCAAAGTCTACATGGAAAAAAAGAGGCGAAATGAAAGAAAAATGGTAATTGAACCCCCATGCTTTCAGACACACTGAAGTATGAAAAACAAATAAAATGGTAGATGGGAAATACATGCAGGAATATAGCCCTTGTCAGTGATGTATACAGTGGCAAGACAGATGGGTGTGCTCGGGGACAAAATAGAGAATTGGCACTGCAGAATAAATACATTCAAAAAGTAGAGGAGAGGGGACAAAAAAAATGGTAAATGGAGCCCAAGAAGCAAATGGATTCATTCACGATATAATTTTTCAACACGTTTGATGTGTCATTACATGAAGGGCCAGAATTATTTTCATGGTGTTAGGGATGGGGGAAAGGTGGTGACTCTTAAAGCAAAGAATGAAGGCTAGCATCGCACCCTTGTGAAGGGCAAATTTCTGTGCCAGCTGCTGCTGTGTCACCCATGAAAAACTCAGGTCAGTCGGGGCAGGAGGGTCTGCAAAAGCCAACCTGCTCCACACGCAGTGGCTGAGAGCCCTGGCTGAGGCTGGACCTCAGATTCCATCTCAGTGCCACACTGCCCCTGCTCCACCCACAGCTTCTTCTCTGGCTTCTGCCTGTGCCCCACACGTGCTCTACCTCTGACATTTTCCACCCCCAAATTTCTGGTAGCTCTCCTAAGCTAATGTTTGCCTTGGCCACCCTGCTGGGCAAGGCCTGGAATTGCTAGACTAGAGTATAATCTAGAGGAGGAAGGAAGATACAGCAAAGAATTAAGAGGAAGTTTTATTGTTTTGTTTGTTTGTTTGTCAGTAGACTAAGTATCCTGCTCAGAAACCTGGCTTTTTCTGGAAGATGAGCTACTGAGTTATTCCAAGCCATTAAGTGAAATCGCTCCTGGGTGATTGGTTTTAGGTGACTAACACCATTTTAGAATGCTCCTGGGAAAAACTTTAGATGACACTGACTATGAAATGGAACAATTAGAATTTGGACAAAGCAAATAGAAATAGGTTTAACTTTATCTAGAATGTTCTGCTCCCTAAGGAGTGAGTATGGGGAGACATGTGTGTGAGACAAGACATCTTTCTTAAGTTTTATGCAGAACAAGTGAAGAACAAGAACATGTGCAGTCAGACTGATACTGTGTCAGGAACTCAGATATCATTTCCAGGATGCCCTGCACTCACTTTCGGTTCCTAGAGACAACCCTTGAGGCAAAGCAAATGGTTTATCTAAGAGGCAATCCTAAATGCCTCGGGAGATGTGAATTAAGATAGGGAAAAGCAGGCAGCATGTGTAAAGTATGCTCTGAAGCCACCGGCCATGCTGGGCCACTGAAACAGGCTGAGAAACACCCTGGGAGCCCGTCCAGGTGCCTGCAAGCCTCACAGTTGGCTTCTCCTCGGGAAAAAGAGCCGAGGCATTTCCACACCTATTCTCATCAGTCATTGTGTAGGGGCTGCTTGGCCTGCAGTGCAAGTGGGCTGAGGGCTCTGAGGCCAGAGAAAGCACTCAGGCAGAGACACACAGATGCTGCAGGTGGAAGCCGGCCAATGCGCATTGGAGAGGAGCCCAGGGTAGATGAGGCAAGAAGCACATGCAAAATGTGAAGGGAACAGGGAGCAGGGGTCAGTGTCAATACGCTGTGACTTCTGAAAATCCTGTACAGCATGAGAGGAGGTAAAGGCCCAGGTGTTGGGGCCGACAGGTGAAATCAGAAGCCCAAAGCTGTCCACTTGCCTGCATAACTGCCTTGTTAGCAGTTTTTCCTACAGCCAATAGAAGAAAAGACACCTCTGTCCTTAGGTAGTTGTGAAAGCAAAGACTCTATTGCAAGTTGCAGGCCCAGTGCAGCGCCTGATGTAGGGGGAGGGCTCCTCAACTAATAGACTTGTTACTATTACCAGCAAATTGTTCTAGGAAGTGTTTAGGGAGGTGGGAAGGGGAAGCCAGGCCGGACGGGCAGTGAGGGATATGAGCTGCTTAGGGTTATATTAGTTACTTTAAAAATAACTACCTTGTTATTTTAGATCAAGGGCTTTTAAAGATGTATGCTAAGCTGTCCTACAGGAGCTCTTCCATGGAAACTAATTAAACAATCTAGAATGTGCCATAATGAATGGTTTGCAAGTAAAGACATACACAAGGATGAGCGGGAAAATATTCTCAGTTAATGAGCTTCCTGATATTGGCCCCAGCCAGGCTGGAGAAGGACTTATTCCCAGAAGGGAAGGGCCTCCTCTCTTGATGACACCTTTATTCTCTGGCCCATGATGTGTGTGACTCAGTACACCCACGTGGGATAAAGTTTGTATTATGAGGACAGAGGCAGCTTACCCTCAAAGAGAGGTCTGCTGCCTTGCTGGCTTGTACAATTAAGGTGTGTGTGTGTGTGTGTGTGTGTGTGATGTCAGTCATAGCTGCTGTTTTCAGGCTAGAGGCTTTGCTTATCACTAATGCCTTTCACCAGAATCCAAGGAGGCAGGCTAGGGTCCAGCAGTGGGGACGCAACGCAACGTGCGTTTAGAATGAGCATCCTAATTACCGCCTCTCCCGGACAGTTAGGAGCAGCACTTACTTTCTTTGAGCTGAAGAAAGCACTGTCATATTGAGGGAGGGAAACTAAAAAGTGAAATCAAGGTCTGACTCACAGTTCAAGCTCTTTCCTCCAACTAAGGTCTGATAGGGCTGATGGAAGAGACGGCCCTGGCCCAGTTCCTCCGGCTGAAGGCAGCTGTCTGTGTGCTCTAAACAGGGAGAGCAATTTGGCCCAGCACACGCATGCGCGAAACAGCGCTCCCCCCTCCACCTCCTCCAGGCCCGGCACCTCTCCCCAGACCGCTTTCCTGCAGTACAGAGAGGCTCTCTCAAGGCCCAGAAGATGATGAGAGGAAAAAAAAATGCTTTCAGCTAGGCAGAGCAGGTCATTTGTCTTTGGGTTCATTTTGTGTTTCTGCATAAATCCTGCATCAGCCTGTTCCTGCTTCCACTTGTCAGTGAGCAGTTTTTAATTATCAGGAAAATGGTATTTAGTGCAATGAATCACCAGACAGTGAACGAGGGATTCGAGTCAGCTGCAGAGTCAGGCACAGCAAAACACTGGGAAATGGAACTTAGAAGACGTTCTTAGATTATGAGTGTGGGGGAAACATTATTAGTGGCAGCAATAATAACATCGGATGCAATATGTCCCTAGAATGCAAGGCACACTACAAAATAATCTCTACCATGGTTCACATTGCCATTATTACTATTATTATTATTATTATTAGCTATTTATAATATTTCAGAGTTCCGTTTTTATTATATATTACATATCTTTGGTAAGGAAATACTACGCATGGAATTAACCTGGTTGTTAGTATATGTCCTGAGAAAGAGAAAAGTACTCAATTGTATGATCTTCTAGTCTACCAATTTCTATTAAAGTTCTAATTTGTGGCTACATTTATGTGTGAGCTCAAAACTCACTCATGCTATGGCTAGATCATAGCCTGGATTGTCTAAAACCTTATAGGACCAGAGTTCCCAGGGAATCGACAAATCTTAAAGACTAACTAAGGCTTTAAATATTTAGGTCTGGGGAGAAATGACTTAGCCACTATGTACAGTCTTCCTGTATCACACAGAGCAGTTCTCGAAGCAGAGGCGTGTCATGCCATTGTCTAGGGCCTCCATCAGCATACCGGCTTGCTCCCAAACACGGAAGTGGCTCGGATGCACTGGGGTTCCCAAAGTCATGCATGCAAGATTTCAAAAGTCAATGATGAAATCATTTCCAAGAGCCAGAGATTCAGTGAAGAGCAGAAGGGCTGGGAAAGGGCCAGTTCTAAACAGTCAGTGATTTGGGGGGACTAAGAGCTGAAGGGAAAACATCGGTTGCTCCTCTAAAGGCCTTTTGTACAATCAGAAAGCACAAAATCATATGACATATGTGGTCAGTGGTGACTGCCTTCATCCACAAAGCAGCTTCAGGGACACCAGGAAGAGTGAGGTGGCTTCCAGATGGTGGAAGATTTCTAAAATCCCACAGTCTGCCTTCAGAGGAGGATCACCTTACATTTGTTTAAGTCATTATTATGTCTTTGTGTCCCAGCAGGTTTGGGCAGTCAAGGGAAAGTGGGGGAAGGTGTACCTCTTTATACTTCATTCTGCATCTGAGGCAGACTTTGTCATCTTTGTAACTCAGCTAATTTGATCCAGATATCTAAGCACAAGAAAGGAGCTTGTTTAGGGACCTGCATACAAAATCCAGCCTTCCTCCAACCCTCTGCCTCAGCACACTGAGCATCCTTCCGTGTCATTGCTGACCAGGTGTCTGACCAGCACTATGCTACTGACTATGGGAGCTACAAAAAACAAGTATCATGAAGTTCTCTGAGTGGTCAAGATGTGAAATAATCTGAGGATAGTGCTGGATGGCCCTGAATCAGGTGCCCACACCTGGAAGAGTTTGCAAATGCTACAGACACAGAGACAGAAGAAGGCTGTAGAGCCCATTCTGCAAGATCAGCATGCTAGAGGCTCCAGGATTTGGATTGAAATTGGAAGTACGATGCACATGAAGCTACCAGAGAGATAAGATTGGAGCGTTCTGAGACACAGGACAGAGGCTTGGCATCCCATGGGTGGGGATGAGACAAGGGGCCATGAGGTGAAATAAAGGCTTTACACTGGTATTTGAGGGTCTCTTTACCACTTGGGATTGATGCCATTGAACACACAGAGATGACAGCTATGCCATCAGCAAGGAGGGCGTGTACAGAGGACAGGACATTGGGGAGCTTCTTTTGGTGCAGATTGCAGAATGGACATGTGTTGTTGTAGGGAAGGGGCTCAAGGTTGGAAAAGTTGCTATGAGGCTGTTGCAATAATTAATTCAAGGTGCATGATGGCCATTTGAAAGAGTACTGCAATGAGAATGGCAGAAGAGGCATGAGAAGATGCCCTTCCACCGTGTTGCTTTTAACTTAGAGCCAGTGGATAACAGAGTGAAATCTCTGAAACTGTGAACCAATTCTTTTCATTCTCTAAGTTATGCGTGTCAAGTATTTGGTCCCAGCAGTAGGAAAGCTGACCAACGCAAACCATGCATTGCATGATTTATTACATCATATGTAATAGATTTAGGGAAGGGGAAACTGACTCCTCCTACCTCTAGTGGCCACGACCAACACAAAAGGTGGCTGTCTTTCCACAAGACAGCTGAGCTCAGAGGTGCTCAGTCCAAAGGTAAAGAAGAATCCAAGATGGGACCTCAGTGTGGAGCAGAGTAGAAAAGCAATAGATCTGAGGAAAGATCTTCCTGTCCCTTTTTGCTTAGGGGTTTTACCATAATTTTGGAATTTTCCCTTAAAGCCATAGTCATTAAGTATCTGTCTACTAGCAAAGAAAAGCAGACCACAAGCTGCTTCCTGTTGAGGAAAGCATTTCAAGAAAAGATGTTTCACATCTTTCTGCTTTGTGGATTTCACTGTCCAGGACAGGGAGCTCCTTCCTGGCAAAGCTCCTGGTTCTGAACCACTGAAATCCTGCTGAGAGCACAAAGGCAACAGCAAATATCTCAGGCTTCAAAAGGGTTCACGCCATTTCCAGAGGTTCTGGCTCACGGCCAGCAGCAGACACACAGGTGAGTCGAGGTTGTTAAATTTATTTGACACTTAATAAGCACCCACTATAAACTCAGCCACCTTTTGCACCAAGCAGCTTTCCTCAGGAGTCCACAGTCCTCACTGGCTCATGACGGTTCCTGTTACCCTCCAAAAGAGGCAGCTAAATGGTCCCAGGGAGTCACCTTCCTCCAGCAGCTCACCTGCCCTGCAGGTTGGGGGCGCTGCACACAGCATGCTGTGTCCTCAGCAGCTCTCGAATGCACCCAGAATCCAGAACTGGGTAAGTAGTCTTGACACTAGACATGTTTCTGGATACAATTTCACCCCATTTCTCATCAAAAGCAACAATCCTTTTCATAATGTTGTTCCCTGAGCACCATCTAACCTCTGCCTAAATACTCAGAGACCTCGTTCCCCACAAAGCACACAGTGTTGGACAGCTCCAGGCACGGGGGGGGGGGCAGTGTTCTGACAGGGAGTCAAACTCGGCCTACTCTGGTCTTTCACCTGATGGTTTTGTAATACCCCAGCAAGCACAGCATCTCTTTCCTTAGCCACAATGATCCTTTGTTTGATGACATCCAGTTGTCTGCTTGGGCACCTTCAGCAGCAGACACTCAACTTCCTGTGTATCCTCAGTAACAGGCCAGGCCTCATCACTCTCCACAGTCACGGCTGCTGTCCCCTGGTCATGGGCTTTGGAGACCCTGTCCTTCTTGAAATGGTGTCACCAGAACCAAGACCATGACTCTAGATGTATTCTTCTTCCCACCACAGAGGGCACGTTGTCTGTGTGTCACCTCTTTCGAGTTGAACCTTAATCAGGACTCCAGGGTCAGACAGATCTGAGTTAAAAACCTTATTTTGCAGATCAGAAGTTCCAAGACTGAGTAGGTTATTTGTCCTCTTTGAGATTTTGCTTCCTCAAACACAAATGTGCCTCCTGAGGCTGCTAGGGGGATTAAACAATTAAGATATGTAAAGTGTTTAAAACAGTAAGTGCTCAAAATTGGTGGCGTTTAGTAGTGGTAGTATTTTCTTTTTAGTTTCTTTCTTATTATGTATGCATTTATGATACATACTAATTGCATTCATCTTGGAGAATTGGTAAATATACAAAAAAAAAAATCTTAGTCATTTTTCCTTTCCCTCCTTAGCTTCCCGTTTCCCTTCTCCAGAGCCCTTCTTCACAAAGGCTACCTTCCTGTTTCCTGTCAATTCTCTTATTTTTCTTTTCAAATTTATTTATATTTTGGGTTTCTCATATCAGAGCAACTATAATGGCACTGATGCTAAGCATTTGGCAAACTAAATACTTAAATCCCCCCATCAATGAATAGCGAGTTGTGTTTCTTTCTATTTGTATTGCTGCTTTTTTGTTTTAACCTAAACACTAGGTTCCAGATTTATCCTGCTAACATTTTGTCTTGCAGATTTCAAATTAGCATTTAAAGCTGTTGGATAGTTCTGGATTTTGATTCTGTCTTTTATGTTTGTTAGTTATGCTCTCCAACTGTTACCTACAAATTCGATCAGCATCCCTGTGCTTGCATCTGACTCAGAAAGTTAAAAAGCAATCAAACAAATGAGAGATTGAAGAGGACAAGGACCAGAATAACACTGGGGAATTTCTGACTGGCAAGTCACAACTCACTTTGCTTTGGCTTCAAAGAAAAGCCCAGTATCTGATTAACAATGTTAATCACTTAGCAGATTATAAAATATTTTTTGTCAAAGTAAAAATTCATTGTATGTGCAATTTCTCTCGAATTTACTGAGTTTATAACCTCAGTAAACAAGAAGAGGTCCTTATAATTTTTTTTCTTAATGAATCCTCACTGGCTTCCAATGATCTCTGAATTGAAGTTTAAGTGACCAAACCAATCTGCCTCACAGTCTTTCCAGTGTTTGGTTAGAACTGAGTTCACATTCTTGTATTCTCTGCGCCCTCGCGTTTTGTCCTAAGTAGCATTGGAGTCTTCTGATCTCAAGTCCTTGGGCATACCCCACTTATTGATGCCTTTTGCCAAACTTAACAACAATAGTAGCCCTGTTATTTTATCAGCAGTTGCCTCTACAGAGGCGATTTTATTAGGGCTCCTTTTGAAAGCCCTTGACCCCTTAACAAGCCCCTCCCTCCCTCTTGCCAGTCCTACTCACTCTATCCAAGTCAGTAATCAGGGAGTTCTCAGCCACTATTTAATAAATGGTACCCAATCTCTTTCAGTACCAGTTTGCTTTTTGTAAATGTAAAGATCAGTTATCCCTTTTCTACTCAGAAGAGAGTAGAAGAAGCCTACTCAGATTATTCTGCCAGGTCATTTTTAGGCAGGCAGCACTTTCTGAGACTTGGCAAACACAATGTCTGCTGTCCCTTCCTAGATTTGGGGAACCCATCCACCCTTCCTCCCACTCACTCTTGAATAAGGAATTTGCCTAATCGGTTCTTAGAATATCCAGCATCACATCAGCACACTCTCTTCCCAGCCTGCCTTTTTGCTAGACTGTTTCCAAATTCAAGAGTCCCTTTACATTCCTGTTCTCCAAACTCCAGGGTCTGTGGAGAGCAGATTATGTCCTCAGATTTTGCTATATCTGCTAACCACGACTGCTTAGTGAAGGGAAACTGCACACCTTTCTATTTTGTCTCCTTCAGCCTTTGCATCAATTTGAAAGGAGGCTCTGGGAAGGAAGGGGCCAGCAGCTCCTCCTAAGTGCTCTGTGCTATACCTGCAGGATAGAGATAAAGAGAGGGCTTTCCTGAGCACTGGTGAAGAGAGACGAGCAGCTGCTACACATTATCTCTCACTCTTGGGTCATGAAATCCTCTGGGTTACAGGTTGCTGTCCATACACCACACAGGTGCACACATGTGGCTGCTGCAGGTGCAGTTAGGAGCACACGTTCAAGATCAGGCACTTTTGAGCTTTTGGGGTCTGGGAGACTCACAGACCACCAGATGGAGTATCTGGGATTAGTTGCTAAGCTGATCCTCAACACCAGGTGCCTTGAGTAGTCTCTGCAATGTGAAGGGAACATGAGCTAGGCAGCCAAATTCAGAAGGTGTGCAGTGTGCCTCTGCCTGCAGGGAGCTGTGTGCCCTGGGGAAGTCACTTCATCTTCCTAGATCAACGCCTGTCTCCTAAAGTGGCTATGAGGGTCAGCCATGTTTAAATGAGCTAGCAGAGTAAAATCCCCAGTACAGGGCCAGAGGAGGCCTTCTCTAGCCCATCACTCCTGCCTCCACTCCCTCGTTGGCCAGGCTCCTCTGCCATCAGAGCTTTGGTTTTCTCTTTGGCTGTTTGTGTGCTAGCCTTCCCTCAGCTCCACAGTCCTCTGGTGATGATTTTCCAACAGCTCTGTAATCGCTTTCATCAGGAAAAAGATGTTCATAAGAGAAAAAATGTATGAATACAGTTCAATGCATGAGACGCTGAGCTTAAGGAACCCAGGCACAAGGAGGAGCCAAGCATCAGGGATTGGATAAAAGCAGAGAAGTTATGAGTAGAGGGAAAGGATATTTATAAAACCTGCACACTTCCAAGGTAGCTGAGGAACTGGACTCAGGCCTCGGCACAACTTGGGGTCCATCTGAGTCTGAGGAATAGTGGCTAATCGAAGACCAAGCGAACCTCTTTCTGCTGGGCTTTAAAGTGATAGGGCACCTGCAAGGTGGCTGTATTTGGAAGCCCAGCGTTGTACATGTGGTTGCCACATGGTAGCCCAGCACAGCTTCTTCTCAAGAGCATCGAGGATGAGGGATTTAGCAGCCAAAGTTGCACCCTACTCTACCTGTCAGTGCTTGGGGACCTTCTGTGTCCACCTGAAGGAGTGGCCCCAGGGCCTAGCTTTCACATCTTTTGAAAGAGACCTCTTGTCCAACTCAAGCTATGGCATCCTTGGAAATCTGTAGGCTTCCAAGTGAAACTTCTCCTTTGAACCAAATTCTCTATATCCCCAGAGTCCCGATGCTTCTTTCAGGTTGACATGATCATTTCTCAATGCCTCATCACACAGTTCAGAGGATTCCAGATCTGAAAATGACCTTATAGTGGCTTATGATGGCAAGAAGTGAACCCAGAGTGGATGGAGAGGTGATGGCAGAAATTTGCAATAGAGGCATGGAAGCGGGAGAAGAAAGCCCTTGGGGTAATTCTGAAGTGCTCAGTAGTGTATATCACCTGGGAACAATGTACACCAAAGCTCTTGCCTTGCAGCTGGGGGAGCTGAGGCCCTGGCTGGAAGCAGCAAGCAGAGATCAACCCAAGTAAAGGCACGTTCAACTCTGCAACAAGGTAGAGTACAGATCCGGATGCAAGAAATGAGGGGATACAGTAGGGGGTGTCCTCAGAAATGAGTAGCAAAGGAGGCCCAGAATCTGAGGGGGCAGAGGGGGACAAACGACTCAGTGCATTGGGGAGTGCTTGTGGTGTCCAAGATGGTACCATGTAAGCTGCTGAACCAGCCTGGACAGGAGCTGCGGCACTGCACCAGCAAGCAGCCCATGGCTCCTCCCAGGGGCCACTGGTCTCAAAGCGGCCCAGCTACCAGGGGCTCGGTCATCTACTAATGCATGGCAAGGTCTTGACCTTAGGCTGAAAGTTGTATCTACAGAGTGCCTCCATACCAGCCCTGGCAGCACCAGGACACGAGCTCCTGCTGGTATGGCTGCTGCTGTGAACACCAGTGTCACCTCTCTGCTTTAGGTGACCTTGGAGAAGGGCAGCAGTGTGGTCTGTGAGGGCTCTGGCCTTGCAGTCTGCTTTCTTGCCTTGAGGCCAGAGGTTATGCTTCACATACATGCTCTGAGATGTGTCTGCTGAACTCACTGTTGAGTGAACAAGAAGAAAAAGGGCTTCCACTGGGGTCAGAGGGGTGAGGGGAGATGCGGCTTGCAGAGAAAGCCTGTGGAGTCCCGGGGCAAAGTGCCGAGGGCAGCTGTGGAAACCGAAGCAGTTATCTAGGTGGAGAACACATCTGCACTAAGGATCTAAGGGCGCCAATTCCGGAGGCCGGCAGGCAGCCCAGCTGACCTGACAGGACGTGTTCTGCTTCCTGCCATGTTATAATCATTATGTGGAAGGAAAACTTTTGCTATTGAACTTTATGATGCACATCAGTGAAGAGAAATTTTACTTAAGAAAATACTTTTTAGACACTGGTTTTAAAAAGAAAGAGAAAAAAATAAAATAAAAAGAAAGAGACAGGTAGGATAATGAGTAAGAAAAACTTTTAAAGGCACTGTTTAAAAAGAAAACACTCAGGAGATATCCCAGCACGTTGGCCTCTTGGGCTCTGCTATCTTTTTAATTCCCTGCATTCATGTTTCATGGCTTATCTGTGAATTTGGTTAACGCATTCCCCAGCCGCTCAATTGGATAAGATAAGGCAGAAGATGTTAATAGAGAACTCTTCGTCCTTTTTTCCCACTGAGTCTGATTTCAGGATTCATTGACTTGCTAAACCCAATCTTCTTCTGGCGTCCTATATGGGCTTATCAAGGCAAAAGGCAATGTACCCACCAGGCGCCCGATGAGTCCCCTCAAAGGGCAGATGGAAGATGGATGAGGCAGCCTGTGGTCCACTAGGACCTGCAGAAAGAGGCGTCTGCCTTGGTGCTGAGCCTGGTAGGCGACTAGCTGTTGGATCAGCCAGTACAGGCCAAAGGTTCTCTGTACAAATCAGTCTGCTTGACTCAGTGGTTTCCAGGGGTCAGGTGCTAGATGTGTGCTTTATACTCACCTCGGCCTGTACTGTAATGCTGAAGTTTATCACTGTACACTGCCTCTTTGCTATAAGCTCGTTTCCTGTGGACACAGAAAAAAGGTTCCTTCTCAGCAGGGATGGACCCAGGCCTCAGGTCCAGATGGGGGTTCACCCTGGGAACTGGGTAACCATCCTTTAAGGGTTTGTTCTTTCCCTGCCTGGCATTCTGGTTGGCAACTACTGACTAAGGTGGGCAGATGAGTCTACCTAAAAGTCACAGTCTTACGGACGCCTGGTCCACTAGGGGCTCCCATGAGAGGATAGAGGTGATGAGGGTTCCCTTTAGCACTCAGGTATACAGCAGAGCAGCTCAGCAGGGAGTAAATTACAGGGCTTTGCAAAATGTACATATCTTGGCTAAGCACCCAAGGCCAAGGCAAACAGCATTAAAAATTCACAAGGCCTTCAGGGCCAAACCTTGTGTAGAACCCGGAGCTCCTCTTTCCTCCTCCTCGCCCCTTCTCCTGGTTGCCTGCCTTCTGCTCGCCACAGAGGGCCTGAGCTCTCTAACTAGAGGATGTGCTGTATGCCGGCAGTGATGCTCCGGTGGGTCAAATGCAATTTTGTAACTGTCACTCCGAAAAGCTGCTGTGTGCGAGGAGGGCTAAAAGTCTCAGCTAAGATGAGATTGGAGAATGGATGCTGCTTACTCACAGCCTTTCCCAGCTCCCCTAGAGGAGTCTATCCCAGGCACAAAGAAAATAAATAATCTGGAGATTTCTAGGTGGTCTGTAGATTGAGAGGGAGTGAAGATTATGTTCCAGACCGGTCAGGCCCCGTGTGCCTTGTTCATTCTGGGAAAGGATGGCGTCAAGGAAGAGGAAAGGACATAAAGAGGTTTTATTTGTTTATTTAACTATTTATTGTTTGGTACAGGGTCTGACTATGTAGTTCATAGTGATCCTCCTGTTTCAGCCTTCCCAGCCCTGGAATTACAGGCGTGAACCACCATGTCCTGTCTCCGTGGCCAGCTCAGTGTGGCAGGGGTGGGGCCAGCATGGCATGTGGTACTGAGGAATGAACCTGGGCCCTTGTATTTGCCTAGGCAGGTGCTTAGACTACTGAGCTATCTCCACAGTCCCAGAGAAGGGTTTATTGGGCACAAGGGGAAGGGATGAGAGCAGAGAGCCTACCTGCTGCAGACGATGGAGATGGCCACCAAGGACACGACAAACACGACCCCTGCCGCCGCGGAGCCAGCAATCAGGGGCAGCTGCTCCCTCAGCTCCGACTTGTAATCATCTAGGCAAGAAAGTGACATTAGCACCCTCTCAGAGGTCCTTTGCATACACTTAGCACCCAGGACATGACACCAAAGAATAGATATGCTGCAGACTCCATGATTCAGGCTCATCTTTAGATCACCAGTAAACAGAAGCAACTAAAACCAAAAGATAAAAGATCACAATAAAAGCAAAACGACAGTGACAGGGAGAATCTGGGGACTTTGAGCTGCCACTTGTTTGTGGAGCAAAGATGACTCCCCTCTCCACCGCCCTATTCGAAGCTCTCTCAAAGGATGGATGGTCAACTGTACTAAGGAGAAGCCCAGTGGAGAGATGAAAACTGCTGCTGACGGGTCTCCAGAAACATGAAGCTGTTGACACACAGCATCATCCACAATCACCATGGCGATAGCTGAAGTTGTCTGTGGTCAGCCAGCACTGCACCTCTCTTTACGGGTGGAAGTGGAGGATGCACACAAGTGCTGTGGAGGATGAAGGAACATTCAAGAAACAGCCCATTGCCCCTAACCACTTGACAAGAAAACGATCAAGCTTTCTGCCAAATGTTAAAACTGTGCTGCATTACAGGAAGAATGGGAAGGCCATGGATCATATATATGGCAGACAGAGCTTGTCTGAACCTGGCATTTCTAAGCATAATCTTTATGAGCTTGGGCTAGTTACTTAGCTTCTCTGACCCTCAGACCTCCTGTCTTTAGAAAAAATAAATAAATAAAAAGATCAGACTGTGTGAACATTTCAGTGTCTGACCTATGACGGATGCCCCCAAATACTAACTCTCTTTTCTTTAATCCACATAAACCACTTGACCCTACTAGCCATCACTACTATTGTGGTTTTCCTTTCACTGGTATTAAGGAACCACTATCTAATGTTTGATCTGCCCGGCCAATAGGAGATTGAGTTATTTACAGTCTTCTATAATTAGGGTGTCAGATATATTAAGTAAAAGTAAAAGGCCATCAGTTCCATTTGAATTCCAGTCAAACAATGGCCATTATTTCAGCATAAACATGCCCCAAATATTGCATGGGAAATACTCACACTAGAGTAGTATTTGTTCTCTAGCTGAAATGAAAATGGAATTTGTCATTCCATAATTTATCTGGCAACCTTTAGGACAATCCTTATTAAAGCGAGATGGCCCATGGTAGGCAGTAGGCACCAGGATTCCATGAGCATAGTTGTTAAGCAATTGTTACTTCCAGCTCCTCCTGAGATCTACTGGCTTAGAGCCTCTGGTGAACAGCAAGTTGTCTGCATGTTTCACCGACACTCTGGTGGCGTTCTACGCCCTGCAGTGCTTACAAATCATCCTTAACTATGTGGCTTGAGAAGGAGACTTCCAAAAGCAAGACTATTGGCCTGTGAGCTTCCCACTCGCTATGAGCCAATTGGAAAGACTGAAAGTAAAGGTTCAGTTGCCCTGAAAGAGAGCTTTCTGCAGCATGTATGCTATGGCATGCATCCAGATATCCCTCCAAGGCTTTATGTGGTCACCCATAGGACTTTTCAGAAGTGGCTGAATTTACAGTGTGTGAATGTGGATTAAGGGTGTGATACTGGGATTGGGAGATGTGAATGGGAGCCCTACTCAGGGTGCGGGTGGCATCAATCAATAGACTTGTAACCTGGATGGAATATAAAGGGACCGAAAGAAGGCTGGCTTGCTGTTGCTGCTGCTTGCTGCTTAACTCTCTCCTGCCTGCTTTGCCATGCACCATTTTTCCTCTGTCCCTCTGCCACCCCACCACGAGTTGGAGCTCGCTGATTGTAAATTGACACCCCTACAAAGCATGAGTGAAAATAAACATTTTTCTCTTTTAACTTTTGGCGTTAGGTATTTTGTCTCACAAGGAAAGTAATTATGAGTTCTGGGAAAAGTAATGAAGACAATGTCTATTTAAAAATAAATTAATTTGGCCTCAAATAAAGGGCAGGGAATCCCAGTGAAGAGTCATTCACAATGCCTAATAAATTACAAGCTTTATAAAGCAATAAGAAATCTGGATGGTTTAAAAAAAAAAAAGTCAGTGCACTAAGTCAAAGGTCAGAATACTGTGGCTAAGAAGCTAGGACCACTAAGGCTATGCCCCCTGTAGGGGCCACTGACTAGGGTGGGAAGCCCACACAACCCTATCACTGATCCACCTTCAGACTCACCTTTACACTGCAGACGGACCTGCAGTCTCAGTGAACGTGATCACTACTGATACATGAACCTCCATCATTAAGATAAATGCTCCTAAATTTGGCCACTTACCAGAGCTCTCTTATATCTAGCTCCTCTTGGGTCTACAAAACTTAACTGCCAAATGTAAAAGGAATAGCCTTCTTGGGAGAAATTTGTTACTTCTTGATTTGTCTAGCAGAATTGCCAAGAGACCAGTGCACAGAGCATTTTGAGTTTTGGGCTTTTAATCCTGTGTACCTTCTGAAGCCAAAGTGCCTATAAATCTAGATGGTAAGTGAGGTGCAGAGAGGGGGATGAGGCCTTCAGGGAGAAGCAGACAGCTTGCATTCTTTTCATCCCAGCAGCATTATTAATCTCAATGAACTGGCTCACCTTTCTACCCCATCTCTCCATCCACAAAATATCAGAGAAAGTCAGCTAACATAAGCTCAAAACAGGCTGGAAACTTGGGTTCCACAGGGGCTGGGCAGTTTACAGCAAAACATCCAGGTGTGAATCACTGGGACTCATGGGGCACCGTGTGGTGACCCCATCTGGGGCAGCTCCTGTGCTCCTTATGGAACAGTCCTCACACCACAATACTCAGCAGCAGTTCTTAAAGTTGTTAAAAATATATATAATGTGAACCAATATAAACCTCAAGTCCTACGGAACATCCAGGCTCAGTGTGTGGGCCTAAAATGGAATGTTCACTAAACACAAAATATTTTTCCTATGTAAGTTAACTAACAAATGAAAAATAAAATGCTTTCAATTTGGGGAGTCAGGAATAGGCAGACATTTGGCAAGTTATCTAGCAGCAGATCGTAAATAAATCAAAATAAACCAGTAGGTAGGCAGATAGATGAATGAATACATACACTATGGTAAGTGGCTGGTTCTGAAAAGAGCAGTAGATAGGCCCACGCATATGCTTAGGCTATAGAGAATCAAAGCTTTAGAGCTAATGAAGGAAGTGGGCTCAAAGAGCTGAGGGAAATGATTGATTATAACACAGAACTAATAAAGCTCCCAAACTGAAGATTTTGGAGGAACAGGCTTTCTGGCCTTCCAAAGAACTTCGCTGTTGTCTCCGGAGATACTTGAGTAGGACCAACTGCAGGTCATATGTGAAGTTGCTCCAGGCGTGTTGAGATCCTGGGGTTATACGACTGCCACACCCCAAATGTTATCTCTGTTTTCTTCCCGGGGAATCCAGGCTCTTGCATTTAGGCTGTGAGCTCAGCTCCAGACCCCCAAATACAGAAGCATAAGAAGGGAATGAAGATAAAACAGCACAGGCGCTTGGTCTTCCACATAGAGGCAAGAGAGAGGGCGCCGTGAGACATGCTTGAGTCTCACTGTAGCACTAATGCAAAATCGAATGTGTGGCGCAGACACTGTCCAAGGAAGATCCAATCAGAGGTTAGGAGAGTACTGGGCCCAACTGCAGAGGACATACAGGCATCCAGCAAGTCTTTGTCTCTCTCTTGAAAGACAAACCTTCAGAGCACTTGGATTTGAACCGTGACTGCAGCTGCTTCCACACTGGTCCCCATTCCCACTGCCTGCCCTCTGCCCACCTTCACCCACCCTCTCCCCACCCTGCCTTACCATCTGTCAGAGTCTGGAAACACATTTTGCCACTGAACTTGCCGTAGCCAGCCACTGTGCGGGCACGCACCTGGACCACGTACACCATGCCAGGCCGAAGCCCATCGATTCGGGCCGTGTTGGTCTGGCTTCTGGCCATGGAAGAGTTGAACTCATTGTGCTCCTGCAGAAGAACAAGGAAAAGGGGTCAGTGGACTGCGATGAGCATTGTGCCCCCAGCCTGCTTCACTCTGGAGCACTCCGAGCTCATTGGTTATCAGTTTTACACATCTAAGAGAAGTTGTCTCCTCCTGAATGACAACACTCTGGCCTGCGGCAGGGCCATGCAGAATGAGCTTTGGCTGTGCAGTGGCTGAAGCAGTTGAGCTCCCAGGGCCTGACAAGGAGGTTCATAGTCATTTCCGATCCACATCATCCAGTTTTGCAAAGCCCTGTCAAACTCTGACCTCAGCAGAGGCAAATCTGGCAGCACCCATCTGCTGCTCACTTGCTTGTTTTCATCTTGTTTCTGTTGAGCCGCAGTCTTTTTTTTCTCCCTTCTCAACATCCCCTGTTCACTCTTTAAGCTCCTTTAAGTGCTCAGGCAAAAAGCCTTACTTCCCCTCAGCTAACATAGCTAAGGCCATTGTGCACTGCCTCCGCCACTTCTTGTGCCTTCTCCTTGGCCTGTGGGAGGGTCCTCATTCCTTAGCCGGCCACCCCAGCATCTAGGGAGATGGCTTCACTTCTGGCTGTGTCCTCATGCCCTCCCCCACTCAAGTGGTTAGCCACACCCTCCTGTCTCTTTCTCCTACACTTCCTGCCCTGTCTTCTGTAGTCCTTGTTTGCATTTCTGCTCCTCAGAGACTTGCTTATATTTCTTATTCTGCTTCTTCAGCCTAGCAGGAGTGCTTTTAAAGGGGTGCTTTTTGCCTTTGCTGGTGATCCTGTATAACAGGATTGGTGCCTGGACTTTTGCGGCCTCCTGTCTTTTCTAATGCTGCCTTCCACCTCACCTCCATCCAATGCCAAATTTCTTTTCATAATTGTTCTCTTGACTTTCCCTAAAGCTATCATATAAGTGGGAAACTGCTAAGTCTAGGTTTACAAGCCCCTCAGAATCAAGTCAATTCAACTCTCAATTCTCTTAAATCTGTGACCTTGCTGTCTCCCCAGAGACCACATCCTGCATACTCAGCCTTCTTTTAGCCAACATTCCCCAAGGACTGCTTTCTAGGAAGGCTGCTGTCCCTGCTCTAGCCCACAGATTCTCTTCATTGCTGTATTTCCAGTTTAGATCTCACTCACAGCC